>OX465104.1:8113679-8182218 GCA_949987565.1 Luidia sarsii | reverse complement strand
TGCCCATGCCCATGCCCATGCCCATGCCCAAGCCCAAGCCCATGCCCATGCCCAAGCCCATGCCCATGCCCATGCCCATGCTCATGCCCATGCTCATGCCCAAGCCCAAGCCCATGCCCATGCCCATGCCCATGCCCAAGCCCATGCCCATGCCCATGCCCATGCCCATGCCCAAGCCCATGCCCATGCTCATGCCCATGCCCATGCCCATGCTCATGCCCAAGCCCAAGCCCATGCCCATGCCCATGCCCATGCCCATGCCCATGCCCGTGCCCATGCCCAAGCCCATGCCCATGCCCATGCCCATGCCCAAGCCCAAGCCCATGCCCATGCCCATGCACAAGCCCAAGCCCATGCCCAAGCCCATGCCCATGCCCATGCCCAAGCCCATGCCCATGCCCATGCCCATGCCCAAGCCCATGCCCATGCCCATGCCCATGCCCATGCCCATGCCCATGCCCATGCCCATGCCCATGCCCAAGCCCAAGCCCAAGCCCAAGCCCATGCCCATGCCCATGCACAAGCCCAAGCCCATGCCCAAATCAAAGCCCAAGCCCATGCCCATGCCCATGCCCATGCCCATGCCCATGCCCATGCCCAAGCCCAAGCCCATGCCCGTGCCCAAGCCCATGCCCATACCATGCCCATACCGGCTGCGTAAACGCTCGTACACATGTGTACGCACACAGAATGCTGTGTGTGGGATGGCGTGTACAACTTGGATCCGGGCATGGTAGTGGCGTTGTGGCCTGGATCTCTGCCCGGAGCCGTACCGGAGAGACAGGCCTTGGACAAGGCTAAGACATCCGTGATGCGACGAACCCGTAATTGAGAACTTCCTGATCCCCTTACCGGCTAAGGTAAAACAACGATGATTTTCCAAGCTGGGATCCATAAAACGGTGGCCGCCAAACCTTCTTTAAGACCACCGCAAAAGGGGAGCCGATAAGGGTGCCCGACGATCAAGGTCCCGGGACGAACTTTTGGCCAACTGCCCGAGGGCGCCTTGCGGTCCCACTCGGGATCCAAATGCCGGTCACCGAACGGCGAAGATCTCAAATCTGTCGCAATACGGGGAAAAGCCTGATAGGTGCGCGACTTGCGATGATTTCACAAGATGATAGCAATTATCGCAAATTGGGGATTTCTGGTGAAATATTAAGTCCTCCTGTGCGCACTCCCTCTCCCACACTGCTTCTCTTTCTGCTCCCCTTCCTCCACCTCATCTTCATCTTCCAACTCCTTATCTTTCCACTATAATTCCTCCTCCTATGTCTCTCCTGCCCCTATTCCCCTTCCCTCTTCCTCCACTTCCTCTCTCTTTTCTCTTCTTCTTCGTCTTCTTCTTCATCGTCCTTCTCCCACTCCTCCTCTCTTCCTCTTCTCCCCTCTTCTCCCCGTCTATAGTTTTTATGAGTCTTACCCCAGCTCTCCCTTCACCTGTTACTACCATTTCGCTGCCCATCGGTCTCGCTCTCATCCTCCTTCCTTATCACTGTTTTCTTGCTCCTCCTCCTCCTTTTCCATCATCGTTTCCTCCTTCCAATGCAGCTCGCTCTCATCCTCCTTCCTTATCACTCTTTTCCACCCCCATCCTCCTCCTCCTCTTTCACCACCGTCTCCTCCTGCCAATACACCTCGCTCTCATCTTCCCCCACCCTCATCACTCTATTCTTCTCTCCCTCCTCCTCCTCTTCCTTCATCATCATCTCCTCCTATCAATACACCTCGCTCTCCTCCTCTTAATCCGTCCTTATCACTCTTTTCTTCTCCCCATCCTCCTCCTCCTCCATCATCATCTCCTCCTCTCAATACATCTCGCTCTCCTCTTAATCCATCCTTATCACTCTTTTCTTCTCCCCATCCTCCTCCTCCTCCATCATCATCTCCTCCTCTCAATACATCTCGCTCTCCTCTTAATCCATCCTTATCACTCTTTTCTTCTCCCCATCCTCCTCCTCCTCCTCCATCACCATCTTCTCCTCTCAATACACCTCGCTCTCCTCATCTCCCCCACCCTCATTACTCTATTCTTCTCTTCCCATCCTCCTCCTTCTCTCCCTCCTCCTCCTCTTCCACCATCATCATCTTCTCCTATCAATACACCTCGCTCTCCTCCTCTTAATCCGTCCGTATCACTCTTTTCTTCTCCCCATCCTCCTCCTCCTCTTCCATCACCATCTCCTCCTGCCAATACACCTCGCCCTCCTCCTCTTCCTCCATCCTAATATCACTCTTTTCTTCTACCATCCTCCTCCTCCTCCATCATCATCTCCTCCTCTCAATACACCTCGCTCTCCTCTTAATCCATCCTTATCACTCTTTTCTTCTCCCCATCCTCCTCATCCTCCTCCTCCTCCATCATCATCATCTCATCCTATCAGTCCTTCCCCTCTGCCTCCGCCAGCCCGCCCGTCAACCCGCCCTCCCAATTCCTGCCGATGCCGTAACTCTCACACACAATGCAGGCGAGGCGATGTCGGCGGAGTCGACGGCACTGATTGACGGCGTCTGCTTTCGGGGCCCACGTGGCACGGCGAGCCACTGCAGGCAGGATCGGTGAAAGGTCAGAGCACGGCAATCCGCAAACTCCCCGTCTGATCCGACGCGTAACGGCAACGTCTGCGAATGTTTCGATCCGATTCGTCAACGTCGCCCCCCCCCCCCGGGGTTGAAACAGCCGTTGGTTGTCTCCCCGTGACTTTCGTGCACGCAGTCCCCGCGAAGCCTATACCATTGCGAGACGTGAATCAATGTTGATGTTCTTTCAACACACATCCGTCAGGCAGGATTCATCTCAAGAATTCCCTGTTTCCCATCACAGTTGCTGGACATTTTTTAGGTCATCAATGTGGAGCAGCATGTGTTACCTCTTGTAAGCAAGTAAGTGGATTGCACGCGTGCGGTCTACGCCTTGAATCCAAAATGATCTCGTGATAAGGGATCACCCCACAGAGTCGCCTTAACACCAAAATGCGCACGAACAAGCCAACAGACGGTTAACAAAGCCGCGTTATAAGTTTCACTTGTATTGTATGCTATAACTACAAGGTATAATGTGTGCCAATATCTGAATACGAGTCAAACAGAGAACGATGATACGGTTGTCAAACTTGTTATAAACAAGGGCAGTCACGCTCAGCAGAGCTTTATGAATTTGGGCGAAGAACGCAGATTGTGGCGATCGACTCCAGGTGTGTACCGTGGGGAGGGGGAGAGGGAGGGGGAGGGGGAGGGGGAGGGGGAGGTTGAGGGGGAGGGGAAGGGGTAGGGGGAGGGGGAGGGGGCGAGGTAGTCGCAGTTCTAGTTTCCTTGTGTCCTTGTGTCCTTGTGTCCTTGTGCAGGACACTTACATTCTTCCCGCTCTCACCTGCTAATGCTAGAGTAGACAGGACGTCATGTGTTTAACTGTAGCCACATTGGACTCAAAGGAAGCACAGGGGTCGGGAACGCGCCTACTACCGGCACAATGTGCTACCTGTCTGTCTATCTGTCTATCTGTCTGTCTGTCTTTGTCCATCTATCTGTCTGTCTGTCTGTCTGTCTCTGGTTATATGTCTATGTATGTCTGTAATAGTATGTCTCCCTATCTATCTGTTTATCTCTGCCTGTCTCTATGTCTATCTGTCTATCTGTCTATCTGTCTATCTGTCTATCTGTCTATCTGTCTATCTGTCTATCTGTCTATCTGTCTATCTGTCTATCTGTCTATCTGTCTCTCTGTCTCTCTGTCTCTCTGTCTATCTGTCTCTCCGTCTATCTGTCTCTCTGTCTCTGTATTTTGTCTGTCTGCCTGTCTCAGGCTGTCTGTCTCTGTATGTCTGTCTCTCTGTATCTGTCTATCTGTCTATCTGTCTTTGTCTGTCTACCTGTATCTGGCTGTCTGTCTCTGTATGTATGTCTCTCTGTTTGGGTATCTGTCTGTCCGACATCTGTATGTCTGTCTGTCTATCTCTGTCTCTCTGTCTCTCTTGAGGGATGGGTCGCATTACGATTTACAGCATGCATTTTTGCCGTCATTTTCCCCCAATGCGATGCAAGGCGTTTGTTTTATTGGCGACTTGGACGCTTCTACTTTGATTAATGGCTCCCTGCTGATACCCCTGACTGCGGTCGCGTCTCCGACCCGACCCGAATCAAGGTATATACGAAGTTATGGTTCAGAAACCAGCCCATGTCACTTTACTGCTAACATGAATTAGAAACGCGCCCAAAAAGCCACCATCCATTGCAAGTTATACCAATGTAAATCTGACAAGGAAATGGTGTCCCGTTTACCGTTCAGTTTGTATGTTCAGTCCCTTGCGTAGAACACAGTGGCTATTGTTACGGCAGCCGTAATGCGTGGGGTATCATGTAAAGTCCACATATATGTACGTACGTACATGTACGTGCAGGCAGCGCGCCTCATGTTCAGTACCGTCACAAGAAACATGGCAAATTATCTGGCTGTAGGCAAATAATTGGCTTGTTTCGAAGTACTACCCCTGTCATTATCTGAATGGGAAAAGGTGACACATACTGTACACCCCTGTCTTTAGAAGCTCTTGCACGGAGAGATCGCTTGTGCAGTTGCAGTACCGTAATGGAAATTGTGTTACATTGTTACTTTAGCATTTTCTTGAACATCAATGTAAACTGGTCTGTTTCCTGACGCATCTGCAACGCATCTGCGACGCACACTAGCAACCCGATACCAGTCCGGAAATCGAACAACATAAATCCCGGCATGATCCCCCTAGGCCTAGCGAACAATTGAAATACAACACGTGACAACAATCGAGCCAATGAGAACGGCTCAATCTCGTTGAGGGATACGAAGTGGGGTATTTTTTTCATGAAAAGGCTACTACTGTGATTATACTACAACCTGAGACATTTGGCTGAACGTACCAGTGCTCTTACGTATTACCTGACCTATCCATCACTTAGATGGCGGCCTTCCAAAATAGTCTACATTTGTACACAAGAAAAAAATACCTTCCGCGGTTGATGAAGATATGATTATGAAGCTTGCATGAAGCATGCATCTTGTTCCAAGTGGGTTATCATAGTAAAAAAAGGCAGATAAAAGAGAGTGCGAGGGCGAGATAGAGAGATTGGAGAGAGAGGGAGGAAGAGAGGGAGAGAGGGAGGGAGAGAGGGAGAGAGAGATCGAGAGAGGGAGAGAGAGACAGACAGACAGAGAGAGACAGACAGAGAGAGAGAGAGAGGGGGAGGGAGTGAGAGAGACACAGAGAGGTACAGCCAGAGAGAGAGAGAGAGAGAGAGAGAGAGAGAGAGAGAGAGAGAGAGAGAGAGGGGGGGAGAGAGAGATCGAGAGAGGGAGAGAGAGAGAGATAGAGAGAGAGACAGACAGAGAGAGACGACAGAGAGAGAGAGAGGGGAGGGAGAGAGAGAGATAGACGGAGAGATATAGCCAGAGAGAGAGGGAGAGAGACAGAGACAGAGAGACAGAGAGAGAGGGAGAGGGGGAGAGAGAGACAGAGAGAGATACAGCCAGAGAGAGAGGGAGAGAGAGAGAAGGGAGGGGAGAGAGGAGAGAGGGGGAGGGGGAGAGAGGAAGCGGGAGAGAGGGAGAGAGGGAGAGAGAAAGAGAGAGAGAGGAAGAGAGAGAGGGAGGGAGAGAGAGGAGAGAGAGAGAGACTGAGGGAGAGAGATATAGTGGGAGAAAGAGAGAGAGAGAGAGCATCGGCACATGGGTGGATGGGGTTTCGTGCACGCTCATCCCCCGATGACCTCCCCGTGCCCCCGATCGAATCCCGCGCCCACCGTCCCCGTACCATACCCCAGACCCTACGGCCCTTGTTATCAAACACCGCATTCTTGCTCGTTCACTTTCCACCGATTAGCCGCAATTCGGTGCAGACTTCTTGAGGGGAGGGAGGCGATCCGTGCGCATGAGAGGGGGAGGGGGAGGGGGAGGGGGAGGGGGAGTTTCGGATTACCTGACTACAGGGACAGAGGAGGAGGGTCAGACGTCTCGGCTAGACCTTCCATGGCTATATAGACCATCCTCGTCAGTGTATCGAGGATCGGAGGGCCTCGCCGGGGGTAAAATATACTTTCCTTCCGATGCCTCATGAACCCGTACGATAGGAGCGCACATCGTGGGCATGGGCATGGGCTTGGAAATGGGCTTGGGCTTGTGCATGGGCATGGGCTTGGGCTTGGGCTTGGGCTTGTGCATGGGCATGGGCATGGGCATGGGCTTGGGCTTGGGCTTGTGCATGGGCATGGGCATGGGCATGGGCATGGGCATGGGCATGGGCATGGGCATGGGCATGGGCATGGGCATGGGCTTGGGCTTTGATTTGGGCTTGGGCTTGTGCATGGGCATGGGCATGGGCTTGGGCGAAGGGCATGGGCACGGGCTTGGGGTTGGGCATGGGCATGGGCATGGGCATGGTCACGGGCTTGGGCATGGGCATGGGCTTTGATTTGGGCTTGGGCTTGGGCTTGTGCATGGGCATGGGCTTGGGCGAAGGGCGAAGGGCGAAGGGCGTTCACACTGCACTAATCGACTCGGCGAAAATGACCCGGGATCAATGTCGCACGGCTGCGTTCAGCACCAAAAGTTGCTCCGGCGCAAAACAAAGTCACGATTCGTAGAATCAGGTTGTGCCAACCCGAGCGTCACTTTTCTTTCGTGCTAAACTGCTGCAGCAGCAGTCAAAGGCAATTGAGATTGCATCACACGTGTGGTGTGGGATCCTGTTTGAGCAGCAAAAACTGTCACCATGCTTAGCAGATTCTCACGCTTAAAGGCCGCCGCACACGAGAGCTATCTGCTGAGCAAAAAGTCTCTCGAGGTCGTTAGCTCAGCACGTAGCTCACCGTGTGCGCTGAAGTTTGAGTGAGATTTCTGCCTCAAGAGGCCGTGAGACCGTTATCTATCCTGTTTGATTTGTTTTCGCCTCGCGTGGATGAAAACTCACCTGTGCGGCGACTTGAGCTACGTGCTGAGCCAAAAATATATTTTTGGAAACCATCACGTAAACAGAGCGTGCACTTTCATTGGCCAGTTGTTATTTTTTGGCTAAGCACGTAGCTCAAGTCGCCGCACACGATGAGTTTTCATTCACGCGAGTCGAAACAACAGGATAGATATTGGTCTCACGACCTCTTGAGGCAGAAATCTCACCAAACGTTCAGCGCACGCGGTGAGCTGTATACGTGCTGAGCTTACGACCTCGAGAGACTTTTTGCTCAGCAGATAGCTCTCGTGTGCGGCGGCCTTTAGCTGCTCTATGAAACTGGGGCCAGGTCACTTTGCCTGGTGGGCAGAGGTTGACGGGTATTAGTATAACCACTGGCCTCGGTTTGGGACTGGCCTTTAAAAACAAAACGGGGGTAATTCCATCGTCTCGGTGAGATTGATCAAAAAAAAGAAAAAAATGTGTCCGGGGGGAGCGAGCGAACAAGAGCTGAATTATTCAAGGTAACGAGAATCTCGGAAATGAGGAGGACACCCGTCGGGGGAAGAGGTGCGAAGGTGGGAGGGGAAGGGGAGTAGCCGGACCGACAACCTCGGTCACAAATCACTCCCGAGTCGGCCTTCCTTAAAGGCTCTATATATACAACATTGATAAAGGACAAAATATCGCCACAGTTTGTGTGTTGAACCATTAAACATTCCAAAATAGCAATACTGCGAAGGTTTTTTAGCTCCAAGGGTAATCTGAGAAAATAGACAAATGCAAAAAACCGTCACGGTTTTACGCACCGTTCTGTAGTGAATAAGAAATAGTTTATTACTCGCGAGTAATAAACTATTTGTCGATGTTTGAGTGAAGATTTCTGGAGAAGAACATCATCCCAGAGCGTAAGATTTCAACGTGAGGATTCTATCATGACCATCTACAGACTGTGTAAATTGGAAGGAAATAATATGTGGATATCGATGTTTCCCGATCTTCTCAATGATGTATTGGGCCTTTAAGCAAACCCCTTTCATCAGTCGCACAGCGGGCAGGCATGTAGCCTCCTTTTGCCTCGCCATCCATCACTGCATCGTCATAAATCTTCAGTGATTCTATTGTTAGGCCTACACACACAGCGGTATAGGTGTACTGCATCCCATATCGTCATATCAAATAGACGCAGCTCTCAATTCGGCACTATTTCTAACGGCTATCTGAAACGCACCACTACGCATCCAAACGCAGGCTGTGGCTGACTACTATAAGATACGGTGGGTGGCCTCAGCCCGAGCCACAGCCTAAGCCTCAACTCAGCCAAAAGCTAAGCCTGGACATAGGCCTAGGCCAGGCTTGAGCATGAGCCCGAGTCTGGGGTTGATGGCTTCCATATAGGCTCGTGCGTTATCTGGCTGAGGCCCATGACGCGTCAACTAACTGTCTGCTCCCGAGTCCCGAGTGATTGCAAATGGGACGCACAAAACGGTCGGTGTGCGACCCGCCAAAAAAATGCTTGCTCCCCCTTCTTCCTCCATGCTCTCATAAACTTCCCACGAAGACCTGGGGCTAAATTCATAGACGCGCTTAAGCGTGAAAGGAGCGCGGTAAGTATGGCTTTGTGCTAGAGCAAGTTGTGGTTCTCCACGAAATTGTGACCCCGAGTCCGACCGCGCTGTCTCACTAATTCTCTATAGCTGTCTCTTCGTCTCTCTGTCTCTGTCTTTCTGTCTCCCTCTGCCTCAAGACTCTCTGTCCCTGTCTCTCTGACTCTATCTCCCTGTCTCAATCTATCTCTATCAATCTCTATCTATCTCTGTCTCTCTCAAAATTTGTTGAACAAGGTGCACCAACCACCAACACAAATCATCCCATCAAGACAGACACTCAAGATTCAATATAACATCATAACATGCGCAGGGCCACGAACATACGGGTAAGGAGAGAGACACACAGAGAGATGCAGATAGAGGCAGAAAGAGAGAGAGAGAGAGGCAGAGAGAGATGCAGATAGAGGCAGAGTGAGACAGAGACAGAGAGAGACAGAGAGACAGAGAGAGAGGCAGAGAGAGAGGCAGAGGGAGACAGAGAGACAGAGAGAGACAGACATGCAGAGACAGAGAGAGACTTAGAGAGACAGAGAGAGGCAGAGAGGGGCAGAGAGAGAGGCAGAGAGAGAGACAGACATGCAGAGACAGAGAGAGACTTAAAGAGACAGAGAGAGGCAGAGATAGACAGAGAGAGACAGAGAGAGAGAGGCAGAGAGAGGCAGAGATAGACATACATGCAGAGACAGAGAGACAGAGAGACAGAGAGACAGAGAGCTGGAGGGTCTTTGCATGGAAGTGGTTTTGTCATGATCTTTTATTGATGGCATGCAAAATTTCTCTATCATGAGTATCACTCATGCCCAAACTTGACGGACACTGTAGAAGAGTGCATAGAGAATACAAGAGAGCGTGATTGCCGGTCATTCTCCCCGGTCCGGGCAAGGCCGCGAGTGGGCCGAACACGGCGGGTGCCCCTCCCATTTCCGCTCGAGTCGATGAGCGCCTGACCGCCGGCTCACCAGCCCGTCCCGTATGTGGGACGGACGCAACCCGCATGGCGATACATCCCTTCCTGTAAATGCACGGATCATCCTGCTTCATAGAACCGCCCACTTGCTATCTTCCGAGGAAATTCATCGGGACAAATGTATCGGGACAAATAGATGAGAGAAAACATATAATTACTTCGACCTATATCGATGGCACATGATGGTTTGGTTTCAATCTCGCCATCCGGCATTTGTCCACGTCTGGACTGAAGTGTCGTCATATTGCCAAGATTCTTGGTTCATCTGAGTTTATTTCTAGAGAACGTAAAGGCTGTCAGAAGTTCTTTCTCCTGATGACGGCCATGCAAAGCAAACTGACCGGAACGTCGAGTTACCACTCAGGTTCTTTTCGGAACCACACCTCTTCTTGAAGAGATCTTATACATGGGGTCATCGCAAACCATCCCATATTCTTTCTGACCTGTTTAGGGCAAATGCGTTTGTGCACGCCGAACAACTGATACATTTGTATCATCTACACAAAACGAACAATGCAGCAAACTGCTTACAGACGGAAATGACCAGACATACAGAAATCTCCAAGGCTTAGAGTTAGATGACCCGATGTTTCGATCCTAGCAGGAACTTTCGTCCTCAAATACAGACTACATATCACTGACACTAATGAGGGCGCTCGAATGTACATTACATGGGTGTTTCAGATCATGGAGGTAGCGTGAGGACGAGCCGTGATTTCAGCAATGGCTTAGAGAGTCATGGACCCTTTACGAATCCGTGGATCAGGCTCGGGCTCAGGCTTCGTCTCCGTCTGACAAAACCTGAAAATCCAGGTCCCGATCTTATAGAGCTGCTTCAGCATGAACATTCTGATAAGCGTGAAAAGTCTTCCCCGAGTAAACGGGATTACAGAGCACACTGCGATCTGATGTCAACTGCATTTTGACATGCTTCCCACTCTTAGTGTGGAATTGAAATTGAAGTTTGGGTAGGCAAGGTGATCTTGGAATCATGACATTTTTGTGCTTCAGCAAATTTTGACACTCTATGAAACTGGCACCAAGTTGTCGTCTGTCGATGCAATGGAATGATTGTTGACCCACTAACTACAGTGTATTAACAGATAGGAAAGATTGTCACAAGCTTACAGATACCCGGGACATTATATATAAAGAGAGTGATAAGAACACGCTGGTGATGGTGAGTGGGTCTCCATTTGGTAAGGGGCTTGGGGTTGTGCATTACATACACGGGAGCAAGATTTGCGCACAAGAATTATGCCGAAGATTTGCACCATGCACGGAAATCATATTCTTGGATGGCTCGTTCCCCTCACTCCATCGACACAAGATTCAACGCCATGCAATTGTGGAACGAATACATGGTATACGTATAAGATACGCGCGTCGGCATCGGAAATCGAGATGATCAAAATTAGAGACGAGCCAGAAAGGACGCGCTGAATGAGACGCATACGAGCGGACGAACTGGAATGGGGGAGGGGTGTGGGGTGTGGTATGGGGTGGGGTGTGGGGCGGGGTGGGGTGGGGGAACTTGGGGGTCGGCGGCGGTGAAAGAAGGGCAAATTGGCAAGGCGTGCGAGTCTGCTTTCAGCCCGTTTTTGACATTTCTGGCATTCCGCCGCATTCCAGATGCCACAACATTTACGCAGAATTACCCCCCCCCCAAAAAAAAAACGGTCGGCAGGGAGGGCTGGGGGGGAGGGGGAACCCACGCACCCACACCATGGCCGACCGGCGAGCATCGCCGGGACCGCCGGAGAGGCGCAGCGCCCGAGGTCGAGGGGACGCGGCCCAGACACCTTACCCGGGTCTCTGCCCCGAAGGACGGCGTGGCCGAGGCACGACATGCCGGGGCCGAGTCGTCCGCTGTGGGCGGGCGCAGGTACTTTTCCATTGACGGGAGGGGTACTACGACGCCATTATTTATTCATGACTGAGGTCTCCCAGGACGTCGAGGAGGAGCAGAAGGAGGAGGAGGAGGAGGGGGGAGGGGGAGGGCTAAAACCTCGCTATTTGTTTTGAGTCCCTAGCGGGCACCGGTGGGGGAAAAAAGGTTCACGTCAGGCATTTGGCAGCCTGCCAAGGTTTTCCACTACTACGACCGGCTTAAGGACTGTGTGGGAGGGGGGACCTCTCCTGACAGAACGTACGATATGGACGATCTGATTCTGAAGGTGGGGAGACCGGTCGTCGACTTCTGACCGATATGAGCTGGACACCCTTCCGTCCGCCGGGATTCACTGCGGACCGGGAGGAGAAGGGCGTGATGACGGCCTTTGGAATCGCAGGAGACGCCTCGCGTCCGTCCCAAAACCCCTTCCCGCAATTTGGTTGCACCGAAGAAGTCCCCTCACGCTCTCTCGGCCCGCAACCCCCCTGCCGAGACTCCGCAAATCAACTCGCCCATTTCCCACTGAATGGCGGCGGCCTCTGATTGGTCGGCCGCCAGTTCATTGACAGTGCCACTTTGGTGTGGTGGTTTTTTTTTTTACTATATGTTTGTAAACGCCGCAAACACGTGCGAACGGCCGGGGACCGGCGACCGCCACTTTCTCACGCCATAAATACGGCAGAGTCGCTCCCGCCGGGTTAGTTTCGCTGAAAACGTCGCCTGAACCGAACCGAGAGAACAGAAACACAAGACGAGTGACAGAGAGACAGACAGACAGAGGGACCAACGAGCCGAACGATCGAGTGGCAGCAGTCTAGTGTCTCCATAGAAGACTCGCGCGTTTGTTTGTTTATATTTTGGGGGGTCTCTTCGGTGTTTCTCCCACTACATCTCCACTGTACGTCCGGCGCCTCTGTGATCAACCAACGAACGGTATCCGCTCGTAACCAGACCCCGACGGCTGAGTGCATCTTGGCCCACCACGCCTCGTCATCCCACAAGACACAGACAAGTGAGTCTAACTATCTGTTTGTTTATCACCCGGTATCTATTTCTTTCGCCTGATAAGGTCTTCACGAACCGATGGTCGATTTGTAAGTTTGTGTTTCCCCCCGTGCGACCGAGAAAACTTGGCACACCCGTGCACGTTCAATTCTCTTATCATTTTGTGCTAATGCCTTCATGCCATTTTTCGCCACTCGTTTGATTTTGGCTCCGGAGCGGAAGGTTTTCAAATCGATGGTCGCCTTGTCTTTTGATTCCCCCGTTGGTACTCCAGTACACCCAGAAATGAAATCTTGCACCCTCGAACATTATTTTAAATGCTCGTAAAGTCGTATAATTTGGACGACTCTACCTGTCACGACCCAGTCGTGTTTACAGGAAACGTAGGGCCAGTCATCCCATACAGCAAGGAAAGACTTGCTCTATGGTCATCCGCACTACATTGAAAACAAGAACCTCAGACGTTTTTACTCTTAGTCTACTCTTACTCTTAGTACTAATTAATTCTAAGCTCCTGCTCACTGTCTCGTCTTGCGTGGCCCATCGCAATGCCGCTTGGCCAGTTTATCGTCTGTGTCCCCACTGGGCCATCGTAGTAATTTACGGATTATTATTAATGGCTATGAATGAGCCCCGTACTTGTCCTCGTGCACGCGTACGGCACCTTGTACTAAAGGTTAATCTCAGTTGTAAATGTAATTGCTCTTAAATTGTTGCGTATTTTGAAAAATTCTCTCGCATCGAAAAGTGGGCAGATGCAGAGTGAGTCGGGAAACGCACTAACAAGGACGGACATTCGGTTAATTTACTGCACATTCACAAGTCAATTGTTTTCCTTCTCCCTTTCGAAAATAGCATAATTACACAATTACAGACGACTTTTGCTCTGTCACTGTCTTCCTGCCGATTTTACCAGTAATTCGCAGCGGATTTTGTCGTTCGCTTCGGGGGGGGGGGGAATGTGGCGAGGGGTAGAAAGAATTCTACGCTTTTTTGGGTACTGATCTTTGGTAACGTCAATGCTTCGGAGTACTGAGAGTGGCCTCTTTCCATGAACGATTCGAAATAATGTTGATCAGTAGTAATTCAATTAGGTCGGTTATAGCTACCCATGACACAAGACCACATGCTGGAGTAGGATTCAGGGTTAGGATTGTGAACTTGCACTTGTCGCAGTGAGGAAACAAGTTTTCTTTCTATGCCGTCACGACACCCTTGTTTAGAAATAGGTGTTATTAATGTAAACATAAACGTATACATTCACATTGGAAAAAAAAGAAGTTTCAAATAGATACTGATTTCTTCATTAAGTCACAATGATGCCATGAGATGATGGACCGATTGGTTGGCTGGCTAAATATCTGGTTGATGGGGAGGTCTCGTCGTTGGATGCTTTGTTTAATTGGCTAGTTGGTTGACTGGTTGGCAGATACACGTATTTGGTAAGACTGTTTGGTTGATTATTTGGTTGGTCGGCTATAGTTCTTTGGTCGCATGGTTGACTGACACTGACAGGCTTGTTTGTTTGGTTGACTGGTTGGCAGATACACGTATTTGGTAAGACTGTTTGGTTGATTATTTGGTTGGTCGGCTATAGTTCTTTGGTCGCATGGTTGACTGACACTGACAGGCTTGTTTGTTTGGTTGACTGGTTGGCAGTTACACGTATTTGGTAAGACTGTTTGGTTGATCATTTGGTTGGTCGGCTATAGTTCTTTGGTCGCATGGTTGACTGACACTGACAGGCTTGTTTGTTTGGTTGACTGGTTGGCAGTTACACGTATTTAGTAAGACTGTTTGGTTGATTATTTGGTTGGTCGGCTATAGTTCTTTGGTCGCATGGTTGACTGACACTGACAGGCTTGTTTGTTTGGTTGACTGGTTTGCAGTTACACGTATTTGGTAAGACTGTTTGGTTGATTATTTGGTTGGTCGGCTGGTTACTTGGTCGCATGGTTGACTGACAGGCTTCTTTGTTTGGCTAGCTGGTTGGTTGGTCGACCAATCAGGTCACTTGGTTGATCAAAGGGGTGGATTACTGAACTTCTCTGTCTTCTGGTGCATTCTATTTTTCTATGGTGAGTCTGAATCTGACGAGACCAAACATCCTTCGCAGATCTGTGTATCTGCGTGGTATTTACATTCAATCTCCCTTTAGGTCATGTTTCGTCTTAATGTGACTGTGATAACGTGAATGTCCCTGACCCCATGCCGATAACCGCCAAAAGTGTAACCAAAGGCGAGTGCAAGAGGGGGGAGTCCTTTTGAGTTATCATGGCATTGAGCGCGTGCTGTTTCGTGACAGATAGAGACAGGGAGAGATAGATAGAAACAGACAGAGAGAGACTTCGAGAGACAGACAGAGGAAGACAGGCAGTGGTAGAGAGGCAGATAAAGGCAAAGAGAGACAAAGGAGACAGGCTGCGACAGACAGACTGCGAGAGACAGGGAGAGAGAGAGAGAGATAGAGAGAGAGAGAGGAGAGGTATTTTGGTGTGAAATGTGTCAGGTGCCCCTGAGGGAACATGACCTTTGATTGACATTGCAAGATATCGTTCGTAGTTTTGGCACGGAGTACCGGTATACACGGCAGAGTTCGACCGAGTACATCGGCACCGCTATGCCCTCCTAGTTCCACCCCCACAGTCAAAGCCAATCTTCCTCTACCCCTGCCCTGTCATAATGTCACTGTTGATATCTGTTGAAGATTACACCATTCCGGATGGCCATCTATGATTTCCTTCTTGTGTTGTTATCTACGCAGGGATCGTTTCACCCGGAGTAGCCACAGGCACCGGTACCATGCTCTCCCACCTGCCCAGCTTTAGAGCCACGCCCCTCCTCCTCCTCCTCCTCCTACTCGGCTGTTTAGGCGTGGCCTTGGGCGGCTCTCTGCACAAGGGGTCGGGCCACCACGGGCGTGGCAGGACGCCGACCACGCCCGACGAGGAGAGCGGCCAGCAGGCACCGCCCCAGCACCACCAGCACCACCGGAAGGACGAGGGTCGCGAGACGGACACGACGCCGCTGGCGGTGACCATCGCCCAGTCCCAACAGAGGGCGCTGTTTAAGAACGGCAAGAGGCTCGGGGACGAGCAAGTGCCTGACGCACTGTCCACCCAACACAGGGTCGTACGTCACAACGGAACGGTACGTCAGGGGGAGGGTGCAATAATACCGCATTGTTATTCAGGTTATCTGAACAGAGAGGGGAATGACACATTTGTCAAAACTAATGAATATTATCAGAGACTCAGACAATGCCAACCATTACCCATGTGCTGCGATCATAGTTCGTGTACAGTGCAGATAACCGAAGTATGTACATTATTGTGACGAGTATTCCTATCTCAGATAGGGTGTAATATGGCCTGTGTTTCAGGCAACCGGATCACACTGATAAATAAAACGAAACCTCCGCAGTTGTGGTATTGGCATGGGCCACCTCAAAACAATAATGACGTTCTGCAGGGCGTGATTGCGCTTTGCCAGTTAGGCAAATGACAAAGAAACATTCGATTGGAACGTGATTTGAAACCGGGACTTGTAGGTTAATGTTCCAGCACCCTTTTAAAGGGATAACACAACATTGGTCGAGGTCAAAGAAAAACATCCATACGTTGTCTGATCCAACATATGCATGAAATAGCACACCTGTTAAAATGTCAGCTCAATCCGCCAACCGAGTCTCGAGAAAATAGTGAAAATTTGTTTTGCGAAAATGCAGCATTCAACGTATTGTTCCGAGAAATCGTTTAGATCTAGGGGTGAGACGTGAACGATTTATTTTCTCTTTTCTAAAAAAAATACAGCATTTTAGGCAGAAATACTTCAGTGCGAAGTTTCTACCATAACCATCTTCAAACTGTATAAGTTTCATGTAAATCTGTGAACATTTCTGTTTGTTCGATCTTACCACTGTTGTGTTGGGGCTTTAAAGGCAGCATCGACAATACAAAGCGAAAGCAAAATGGCAAAGCGATAACAAGCGTGTGTGTGTTTTTTCTGTCTGGTTATTCGTGCAGGTAGTGCAACAACAGCCGCAGCAGCACCAGCAGCGACAACAGCAGCTACAACGGCGCCGGACCCGGGTGGTGAAGCGCCAGGCGAGTGCGACGTCCTGCGAGATTCGGGAGGAGGTGGTGTACTACCACCAAGGGGAGTGCGTCACCATTGCCGGCCTCGACTTCTGCGAGACGGACTTATACCTGGACTTGGGCAACGCCGACTGCACTTAGCGTTCTAGCTCAACCAAAGTCGTTTTACTCGGGAGGGGGGGGGGGGGAAAGAAAGCAAAAAAATAAACCCAGCTAGTCTATCGGGGGCGGGGGAGGGGGTTCGGGAACCCAGATAGCTCCAGCGATCACATGAAGGCGGGAATGGGTTTCGTGTTGAACGGATGGGCGGTTTGGAACTTTTTTGGGGGAGGGGAGTTCTGAAAATAGAGGGAAAGTTGGGACAGTTTTCGGGCAACTGCCAATTGGGGATTCCTCTCTGTATCGACTTAAACTGTAGTCGGGCACTCTGCAAAAAAAAATGTCTGGTATCCTGCCCCTTGAACTTGCCTTGCCCGAGTCTGTCCTACCACAGTAAAGGTAGATATCCAATGATGCAGGTACTTATAAAAACCGATTAGATCTGAAACCAGTACCGTGTATCATCGATAGTGATACACATTCATCTTCCGAAGACGAAATTCTCGTGTAAATTACCTATTGACCCAAGAAGACACAATGGATGTGGTGTCTGTCAGTCCACTCACCCTGAGTTTTGCAACCGTACCACGTTTGGAAAAGAATTCATCATGATTCCTGTCAGAAATGGCCAGACCGTTAGCGATAGCGGAGACGGTCAGTCAGTCGGTCAGTCACTAAAGACGAGTGAATTCTGTCGCTGCTGGCGAAAAACAAAATGGCAGCAAGAAGCCATTCCTGGCAGTGATGTCTTGTACTGATGGTGGCAGTTGTTCTGAAAGAGCTGGAGGCTCATTTTTTTTTAGGGGGCGTTTATAACTCGCGCTATAACTGCCATCGTGATATAAAACAAAACCATTCGCTGATGTACTCGTGTTACCTTGTCCGGGCGTGTGAGAAGATGCATTATAATTATTAATATATTTGTACATATTATTTAACAGACTGTACATAAATTGGCTGTGTATGAAATTATATTCCACTTATTTGATACGAAAAAACAAAAACGTAACGTAGAAGGAAGCAATCCGATTCCGCTAGTGAATTTTTTGCCGATTCGCCGAAGGATTTTTTTCGCTTGGTTTTAAAGGATTCTGTACCGAATAAAGGTGATGTATTTAAATGTCAATGGAAAGCCGGGGTTTGGAGTCTGTTTTTGTTTAGCACTTCACGTCTCTTTGAATGTCGTGAGAAATCCCCTTCCCCTTCCATACGGCTGCTGAGGAGCACGAGAACATGACAACCATGAAAATACTTTCGAGATGAAAACCAGATAGCCAGCCACATGCAGCTCCATTGCTGCCTATTTGTGTCTGACCTGTATACAAAAATTATGACCATTTGGGGGCGCGGCCTAGCCCCTAAAAACATACAATACAATACAAAGTATACAACTTTGGGCTGGAAACCTGATTTTAAAAAGGCAAGATTTGTATGCTCAAGCAAATGCTGGTGCTTAAGCAGCTCTATGGTATTGGTCGCTGGTCTTGACTTATGCTATTCCACGCGATAGGCGGCTATTACGGCGAAAAAAGGATGACGCCCAAATATAAGCTAACAACTACGGTTATCTCCTGTTGCCTTATTGGCTGCCCATAGCCTCCAAGGCACGCTAAGCAACGGATCCACACAGCACAAATTTGACCTGTAGTCGTGGGGAATTCAAAGTACAATGCGCATTTAAGATGGGCAATTGGCGCATTAAATATTGTTTTATCAACTCGTGGATCACACCAACGATTATGGCAAAATATTTCATTAGAATGCACGATCTCTGCACATGAAATGACACAAAGACAGGGGGCTATTTGGACGTATTATACTCTACACACAATCATGCACGTGTACCTAAAGTAACTGTAGTACTTGTACTCCATTTCAGCGGTGTTGATATTTTGAAAGTCCTTCGACAATCAAAATATCACAATCGATAAGAAAAGGAGCATAAGGGCTACAGTTGTAGCTACATCGTAGGTATCCGTGTGTTGTATGTACCAGTATGTACCAGCAAACAATCTGCAATTTTACCTTGTGGCATGCACCGAAATGCATTGTAGGAGGTGCTTTTGACGAGCATAGAGAAGATGGCGCCGTTAAACCGTATCCTTGGCAGACATCCTCAGCTAGCTGATGGGGTTTCCCGTCAGCATCACCGAGTTATCCATCCACCGTTGTGGTGAGGAAAAAAATCACTTCCCAATGCGCTAGCATTCGGGACCGAAAGGAGACTGCGCAGGATTAACACGGAAGAGGGCGCTATTAATATTTTGAGTTCCGTGGATTATGGTCTGGCTGTAGCTCTAGTAAGGAGATAGAAATTCAAACTCCCAAGACTTCAAACCCCATACCCTTTCACTCATCTTCAACTCCTCATTATTGAATTAACAAGGTAGCATAAGAAGCGTCATGAAATTTCACGAAGCGGAACCCAAGACAATCGGCGGCGTTCAATGGATTAACGATGTTCACAAACGGTAGGCTAATAAACGAAAATGATTTTATTCTATTCATGCCATACAGAGAGCGGCCTCGTATAGGCCTAAGTGTCTTATTATGATTTCCGGCATCAGGAGCCTTTGGAGTGGAATGTTTGCAGTGACTCCGTGTAGCGCTTCTCTTTCAGGAAGGAGCGTGTCTCATCTCCTGGCAACGGGCAGAGTACAGACTACCCGAAACGTTGAGCTACCGGCTCTTTTCAGAGCCACACTCCTTCTTGAAAGAGAAGAGCTACATGGTGTCACCGCAAACCTTTCCACCATGCAAACCTTCAAGTCTTATCGAGTCATAGGAGGCTAGGCAACTGATTTGCAGGAGAGTAATTTCTGCTTAAGACGACATGGGGTAGGGACAGAATAATTCAGGTTCTGTGGAAGATTCGGTGCCTTAGTATAAAAAAGGTTGCACTTTTGGAATTAAAAGGATTTTACACAAAAAGGAACAGCAAATCTGTTTGGGAAAAATTGCGTTGAAGGAATGATTTGTTTCTGGTGGTGATTAGCCAAAACTCCACCCGTCCAACGGAATGTTCAAGCCTCAATTTCCGGCCTCAATTTCCAGCACCACCACCGATACAAAGAGACTCCTGTATGTAACGTGAAGTAACGTGTACACCATGGACTATGGAAACTGATTTAGTATGCTGCATTATCAAGTATGGTTGGTTACACGTAAATAGCGCCCTCACAGTCAGTCAAGTTTTGCAGTTCCTCATAAGAAAAATTGAGAAGGGTGTGATTGTCATTTGTTGAGATATTGGAAGTTTAAAATTCATGGAAAAATAAAACGATGGCTAAAAGAGCTGGTATCAAACGTCATAGCGCTCTGTATAATTTCCCCTTCTCTTTTATTTCTCGAGCAAATGCTCAATTAAGGCACTTTTGAAAGGGTGGGGGACGTATTAAGTCGTGAACCCCAAACACGACGGGTGGCGCTCTCACCTCCGACCCTTAAACTGAACAACTAATAGGTCGCGCCTCGGTTATATATCAGCCCGAATGGAGTGGTCTTCTAGCCATGGTTACCGATGTGAAGAAATCTAGCCGAATATAGATCTGCGCATGCGCGACAACCTGCACGACCCCGTACCGTTCAAACGGGACCGTTGTGGAGGGAAATAGCGTCTGGTGTCACGGTCTCATCTATCTGCGCATACGTACGTTCGGGGCGTTCGGTCGCGTTACAGATATCCGAGCACGGCGGATAGATCAGACGTTAGCGACGTTAACGAGGTTGGCAAGTCTAGGACTGGTTTCCGCCTGTAGGTAACGCTATAGCTAAAGGAAGGTAACATGACACGACACGCCTTTGCACAAACTAATTAACATATCCCAATGAGGCCTGCAATGAGGCGCTGCTAAATTTACAATCAAGGCTTCAAATGCTTCAAATGAAGAAAGTGGAAATCATTTATGGCCCCTTATATCCTCTGAAGGGAAAAATATTCTAATAGGTCAACTATACTGCACGTAACAGAGCATTCCAACAGATCAATATTAAAAGTGTAATCACCAGCATCTTTGCAACAACTGGCAAACAAGAAGAATTTAATGAAAACTTGGTAGTGTTCCTACACTGTGGCCGGAGGAAGATTTTTCAGCGTAGGCCTAGTACTAGTACTATAGTAGCATGGTACTTAGTACTAGTAGCACACAGGCGGCCACAAGTCGGACACGTTTAGCGAAAGTGCGCCCTCAACTAAACAACAGATTATATAGATGGCGCTCTATACAATTTACGGCAACGCAAATCTGTCCTGGGAATTTCATTAAGGCTTTTTTTTTTTTTTTTTACAAAGAGCGGGAGTTATTGAAACAAAACCGTTGCAAGCAGCTACCATCGACTAACCTTTCAGACGACTTGGCTATGTCTCGTATACACTGATGCAAAGGGCAGCAGACCGTTTGAGCTTGTATATCCAATCCACAGACCTATAAAGGCCTATACATGTACCTGGTGTTTGAGTGACCGAGGGTGCAAGTCTCAGCAGTGTCCACGTCTACCATGTGTCCATCATGTGCTGCGTTTCACAGTTTCATCGGCTGTTGGATCCTAGACGCGGTCCGTGAGCGGTATCTGGGACCCGTCTGGCCTGGCCTGGCCCAGCGAACACGGGCGACCCGGTCGTGCACGTACTGTACGGCCTCGCACGGTGGCCTAGTCACCGCGGGCATGCAGCAGTTGTTCCAGATTCACACTGAATACTGGATACTCGACAGTCGACACACGGTCAGTTCTAACTAGTTGAAGCCTCCATGATGGCTGAAGCACAGAGCAAGGCCTAGCTTGCTCCGTGGTGCCACTGTGTTGCCAACACAGGGGCGAGCCCAACCCTCTCGAGTAACAACGAGATCTAGACCTACGCTAGTCCAAACAAAAAATCACATCTGACACTGGTCGTGCGAATGTGCGTTCATGTGAAGTAAAATGTACATGTACATGTGCATGTACTTGTACGTGTGCACGTGTACGCGAGCACTGTTGAACTATGGCTGAACTAACGTGGACTAACATACCACCACAACCACGCGCGCTCATTTGGAAAGCAGTTGGCAAGAATCCAAAAATTCCGCTCTTCGATCGACCGTGAGCCCCGTGCAATGTGCACGCGTGAGCGGCACATTGTGGCGCGGAGCAAAGTTTCTATCTAAAACCACGTGTGATCTTGGCGACTGGTCGTATTGCGTGCAGCTGGTCGTATTGCGTGCACGTCGGGTACGAATCACAAAATGGCGCCCGCGACCGACGGCTGGACTGCAAGAGTGGGATGAGGCATTTGCCTTGCTCTATGGATGAGATCACTCCAGCTACGTGTTCGTGAAAATCGGCTAAGCAGGAAAAGTCTCCATTGTGTTAACGGGATTACAAACCGCACCGTCATGTGATGCCATTTGCATTTGACTTGCATTCCACTCTTATTTACTTTGCATGGAACAAAAAGTGAAGTTTGGGTACGTATAGGCAAGTGGATCCTACGAATCATGACTTTTTGGGCTTCAGCTGCTCTATAAAATAGACCGATTGCACGACCAATGTTTACATGCCACCACGTGACTCATAGTGGGTATTTTTGCATCTCACTTGGTGCCGAACAGAAGTGGAAACAAGCGAAGAAGTCAATTATATTATTGTCCACATTCCTCGTTGTACATTTCCATCGCTGCTCTATACCAAAATGAGATGAAAAAATAGCCACTATAAGTCGCGTGATGTCACGTGACGGGCCCAGCCCTTCTGTTAGAGAGCCTCCCCAATAGCCAATTAGTTTCTACCGGCCGATGGGGGCGCCATTCATGAGCACTTAACCGATATCGGCCTTTGATTCGGTAGACCCTAAAGCCTACGTCACAACTGAATAATCAGGAGTTAATCCCGACTGCGGGAGGTCAATGGGTCCCGAAGTTAATGTAATATGCTAAGGAGCCATGAACACATTTTGACGTACGGCATTCTACTTGGCCGCCTTTAGGGTCTACCGTTTGATTCAGTCCAGGGATCAAGCCAACCCCCATTTTAATCAAAGTAAACCTACAGTAATCGCACAGGAGTTCAGAGCTTTTTATCCAAATTCCAGCAGGCGGTAATCCCCAGGGACTGGAACCAGGGCGTCGTTACAAGCATTTGAAAGCTATACAAAAATATTCATGTTTTATTAGAAAATGATCAATAATTACATCAATAGGAAGATAGATGGGATGAGTGCACGCCACTAAATAAGTCAAATATTCCCTAACTGATAGTCATAATTTTTATAAAGGCTTTCAATAATGAAACTCTGGCCTGTCAATCAATAAATTAATAAATTACATAATACTAGGATACTGCACAAAACAATACGGAACTATTTAAGTTCAACAAGTTTTGAAGAAAAGAGGATTTCGGTGTGTCCCCACACATACCACTTGGACGTGGAAGTGCATTCATGGATACATCTCAAAGGTTGGCGACAAATAGGTTTTGGCAAGGCACAGTTCAAGGGGGTGATTTTTTGTTGGCCGGAAATGGAAATGCAATTGACAAAAGTTACGAATTGAGGTTCCCTTTTTCACAATATCGCAACAGGAACAACCGCAAACGAACAAAAGCGGAATCACTTGATGTTGCAAAGTAAATATGGGTGACACCCTCAATGGATCAGTACAATGGCGCCCTCTTGTAATCTGTCGATATAGAAGACAATCTATGGCGATTATTAGTACTGTCAAGTTAAAGGCGAAGGAAGGCAGCCAACCAACTACACTGCATGTAGGCCTACAAGATGTGCTTTAGTAGCACATAGGATTCATATCTAATAATGGGCCCTGAAGTGTAAGAAGAGCTTCGAGTATGTTCATGACACCAGTCTGGACTGCGCACTGTTGTCAATATTATGGACTTTGGCGCTACTCTTGACTGGTGGACTGGCAGGCGATAACGACTCCTGATAGGTGGGCTGTGGATGGACCGGAGGAAGGGATGGGAATGCCGTAGCACTGAGGTTGAGCTCAGCTGAGAACGAACGGACTGTAGAGCGTTAAAGGGAGTCATCGACCAGTTTCACATTTTTAAAGTGATCTCAGGTCCCGGTAATCTATCAAAATTTGATAGATTACCGGGAACTGAAACTGGTCGATGATTCGTATATAGCACACAAAGAACGATTTGTATAAATATATAAACGAGACCCAAGCTCAAAGTTAGCACCTTTAAGTTTCCCCTTCTTCGGCGACAAATCTCGCTTTGAAGAGTTCTTTGGGCAGACCCAGACTCCAGTTCGGTTTGCCCGTGATCATAGCGGCTCCCATCCTCCCCATCTCCTCGGCCATGGTCGCGCCCATGCTGTTCCCGCCAACCAGAATGCCCAGATCCGGCGATACCATGTCGCAGTAGGGGAGTTCCGTCGGCGTGTCCAGGTCCGCGCACGTGTTGTACACCTCACCGACGGGTTCAACACCTGAGGCAGAATTTGTTTGGACGAATGCGGTGAACATTTTGATTAGGACATTTTTACTGGGCCGGGATTTGAACCCGAGACCTCTGGCTTAACGTGCCGGCACTCTTACCCCCAGCTGTTCAGCCCTTAGGTGGCGGCTTTGCCAAATGTTCAACTATCTCTGCCATGGTGGGCTATGCAACATCAATTTGGACACTAAAGCCGTTGTCAGAACAAGAAAGTGAAGCCCACGCACGAGCCCACGCCCTCGTATGCCGCCGTCAGGGTACCGTAATGCGACGGGGGACCCGACTAACGTGCGTTTGTATAAGTGTGACGTCACATGCGCTAAACCCGTCGTTAGGCCGTGTCCGAAACGAGCTTCCAGAGCTACGGCTAGGGCTGGGCTATCGTCTTCGCATCTCTGTGTATGTCCAATGGGGGGAAGACCTAGACCTAGACATAGCTCTAGACGTCCGTTTCGGACACGGCCTTAATGCCGTTGCGCCGTGTCGGAGCCAAATAAATTGGCCCATTTTTTTTTTCTTCAAAATGGCGGCTTCCATGAAATTAGGCGCTGGCGTCCTAAGTTGCTCGTAAGTGTGCTATCATCTTTTATGGCTCAGGCCCAGGCTTTGTCTCCATTTCTTCCATCAAGTTTCATGTACAAGGCATGGAGGCCTTGTGGGGGAGAAGATTCAAGATTCTCCGTTTTGAAAAGCTTCAACAACCAATGCACAATCTTTCCAGCTTTTGGATAATAGAGTCGGAGCTGGAGCCCGAGTCTAAGCCCGGTTTTGGGAAAAAGGCCAATGTCTGTACAGAGCACAAGGCACTGCCAATGTGTCCAAATTGCGCCCCCATTACGAGAGCTCAACAATTTACGGCGATGGGTCAAATGCCTTTCCTATGCAGTACACGCATAGTAAAGGGCCTGACTGAATGAATGACGCCAGGGTACTGGGGGTGATTTCCAACACGAATATACCTATGAAAACTGCCTACCTTGGACGACGCTGTGGAAGATTTCCTTTAGGATCTTGACGATCTCTGGGTCAGCCTCTCCGGTAAACCAGTCTTTCACTGCCTGGTGTGTGGGCAGCGTGGAGTCTATGCACCAACCGTGCCCTATCTTCGCGTACACCTTTCCTGCAGAAATTGAGGTGTCAAGATGACCGCGTTAGTCTAACTCATGGGTATGATAACAGCCTATAGGCACAGCACTATACAGACTGCTCAGTTGGGACGAGTGCGTAAGCTTTCGTTGCCATTACTTCTTGCGCCCGATGAAGTATAGTCGTTGCTATTATACGAAAGCACGGTCATACAAGCACTCTTCCCAACCGAATAGTCTGTACGTTTTGTATGCAAATTCGCCCAAAACAAGGCTATAAAGCTACACAACGTTAAGGGCAAGAGAAAGAAGGAGATAGAGAGGGGCTCAGGAAGGCTGGAGATAGGAATTGACATTCCTTTCAAGTTAGGTCCTTAATTCGATTGTTATTACTTTACCTTTGGTAAACAGCAAGTGTGAACTATTGAACTAGTATGCTATGAGTGCGTGCACGATCCTTCAGCGTGGGAAAAATACACATTGTCTCTTCTCACGCGTACCATCAGTTACCCTCGTATAAGCCGCCGGTATATTAGCCGCAGTAAACTTTTTAGCAGGAAATATCAACGTATAAGCCGCGGGATATATTCCGAAACTTACAGTATAATGAACTCGAAGGCCAGCTTTCTGAAAGGACTATTTCATTGGTGATGGCTGGCTATTGAGATATGCAATTCTAAATGGGGTTAAACGGTTAAACGGGGATTTGGTGAATGGCCTTCTGCCTTTGAAAAAGGGTTCGACAAGGACCATTGGACGGGCAACCATTTGGACTATTTCATAAGAGAGGGGAACCTACTCAGCCCTGACTGAGTACTGTGTACATGTGAGAAACACAAGCAATGTGCCGAATGGCATTTATTGCAAGATATATTCAGGTAATGAGAGAATTCGACAAGTATTATGTCAGTTTACGAAATGAAGGCTAACAGGCTCGGGCTTAGGCTTTGATCACATTTCTCTTACCAGTTTTAATGCCACAGGTATCTAGAAACACGGTTTGGCCCCATTTTTGTGTGTGAATACTTTGTATACTAAACAAGCCAGCAAACCTTCAAATTCGCTGACAAAACACTACCTGGATTTTCAGGTTTTGCCAGATGGGGGCGAAGCCTGAGCCCGAGCGTGATCCATGGATTCGTAAAGGGCCAATATATTATTATGAGGTCCAATACAGTTTGATATTTGGACGGCCGAACTGAGGGACAGCCGGTAGGATGGCCGCATGGACTGGCGGACAGTCGGGATGGGTAGTTGTACAAACAACGCTTAGCTATACGCAGGTCGCCAAAAGATAAGCGTTCCCGACATGCGTCTTACCATCGGGGTAGGTGATGGGAGGGAGGATGTAGCATTCCCGCCGAGACGGCAGCTTGAACACGGAGGACAAGCAGGGCATGTCCCGGAGACGTCTGACGCCCTCAGCGTCCAACTGGAACCGGACGGTGACGTCAGACGTGACCACGGCGTCCAGACGGCGCCCGACCGGCCGCAGCAGGTCCTTGAACTGCGTGAAGCCGCCGGTGCAGAGGAGGACCTTGCGGGCGAGCAGGCGCTCCCCGGACTCGGTCTCGACCAGCAGGCCCTCACCGCCACCGCCGCCGCCGGCCTCAGCCTCGCTGACACGGGCCACCACGCCGTCGACGACCCGGCAGCCCTGGCGGCGGGCCACGGTCAGCTGGGCCCGCACGTAGAGGCGGGCGTCCAGGTAGCCGGCCTGCCGGCGGGCCAGAACGGCGGTCGGACCGTCCGCGCCCACCTCCAGGTACGGGTAGAGCGAGCGGAGCTCGCCCGGCGTCACCGGGCGGGCGCCGGCCAGCACGTCGCCGTCGAAGGTGGACGCGTTGTCCCCGAAATACACGAAGCCCACCTCTTCGTAGAACTTGACACCTGTGTCGTGCATTGCGATTTCTTGGCGTCAGTGATAACGTATTTCAAGAAGCGAACAAACAATCAAACAAACAAACAAACTCACAGCACAACAGACAGAATAAACAAATTAGAGGAAAAAGTGACGAGAAACCACATTCTTAACTTAAATTTAGAAGACAACTCATTTAGAGTGCACTCTAAGAATGAGTTGTCTTCTAAATCTAAGTGTCGCTTTTTTTTTGGAAAAAAGAAATCGCAGAAGTTGAACCCACTTCCTCTCCAATATTTGATGCAGAAGGCCTGATGCTGTTGAGTTTTGTAATTTTAACTCCATGGACCTAATTAGTATGCAGATAATGTCATAAGTATGTCATCGGGAGGGTGTACTATAGAGCTCTGCTATACACCAAAAGAAAGCTTACAATGTGGGCTTTCCTGTTTATAACTTAAATTTTACTTTTTGCAACTTAGGCTATATCACCTTTTCCTGCAGCGGGTCACATATAAGTAGTAGTACACTTCAGAAGTGAAACAAAAAGGTCGTACCTGAAGTTTTCTCCAAGTCAGCGAACCTGGCCATAGCGCGTTCACTGAGTATGGCCCGGATGCGGCCCACCTCGTCGGTTCCCTGCAGCTTGGTGTAGATGCGCCCCGCATCGTAATGAGCGCCGAACACGTCGCGGGTGGCAAACTCCTGACGGAAACCAGCGAACAAACAATAATATTGGCTACGGGTTCATTGTGTACTACGCCAATCTATACTCAGCGGCCACACAGCGGCCGGGTCTTCAAAGTGCCAGCCTTGACCAAGGCGTTGGTCGCCGATTTAGAAATCAAAATCTGGCCTTCAGAAATATAAGTAAGTATACGGTGCTTTGCGCGACACCGTTGCGAAATGCAGCCCCATTGATCCGCTCATAGCTTGCGAACGGTGGTGTGGTGGTTTGCGTGCGTTTGGCCCGGATCTCTTCCCGGAGCCGTACTGTATCGAGAGACCGCCTTTGACAAGGCTACAAGTTGCGGGTATTTCAAGCTTTTAGCCATGATGCTTCCAGGCACGGCCGTATAGACAGAAGTGTGTCAACAACGTCTGATTAGGATTCAATTGGAACATTGGGTTGGCCATTCTGCACTGCATGGGCAGCGCAAACAACCTAATTTCATTGATAAGCTATAGGCACAACCCTGATTGACCACGGGGACGCTAAATACATAATTATAGAAGCGCCGCCAGCGCACGAAACCTGTTACCGGGTAGTAGTACATGTATTACGAAATATAACGTGAGAATGTTACGTATACTGTACAATGTGCATTGTACTTATCTCGTCGTGTATTTAGACAATGGAAATACTGTAGTTTCATAAAGAGATAACATAACATTGGTCGAGGTCAAAGAATAGCATCCATGCGTTGTCTGATCCAACATATGCATGAAATAGCACACCTGTGAAAAGTTCCAGCTCAATCCGCCAACCGAGTCTCGAGAAAATAGTGAAAAACCGCTTCATTTGTTTCGTGAAAATGTTTTAACAGTTTAGATCTAGGGATGAGACTTAAACGATTTCTTTACTCTTTCCTCCAAAAATACAGCATTCTAGGTAGAATTATTTCAGTTCGAGGTTTCTGCTATAGCCATTTTTAAACAGTTTAAGTTTCATGTAAATCTGTGAACATTTCTGTTATTTTCCTTCTAATCTATGCAATTTGTAGATGATCGTGATATAATCCCTATGTTGAAATCTTACGGTCTGGGATGCTGTACCTCTCGAGAAATCTTCACTCAAACATCGACAGATAGTTTATTACTCGCGAGTAAAAAAAAATTCTTACACTACCGGGTACCGAACGGTGGGAAAACTTTTTTTTCCTTTTCATACTTTCTCAGATTCTCATTTTAACTAAAATTTTCGCAGGATTTCTTTTTCGGAATGTTTAATGGTTTAACACATACTGTGGCAACCTTCGGACTTTTAAGGGCCTTTAAATCTTATCCTGTATTGGAAACACATTTCCCGTTGGTGGTTTAATACCTATACACGAAAAAGGGTGAGAAAAATAAATAAATCCACAATAGACTAACTATCATTATGTAGAAAATAGACACTGTCTGGCACAACCATCACTTCCCCAAAAAACTTGAGGTTTTTCCCCCAAAACGACGACGGTCAGTTTAGGATTAACTTCAAAATATTATTGTTGATCTACAAAATAATGAATTCATTTTCTTCGGCAACTGGTTGTGCCAGACAATGTCTATTTTCTACATAATAATTATTATATGTGGTCTATATTATGGATTAACATTTTCCCCCAGCATTTAATAGTGAATAGGTATTAAACTAAAATCTTTCCACCGGCAAATAGTGTTTCAAAGAGTCTCACAAATTATCTTGCAGTATTTTATTTTATCGAGTCTGAAGTCAATATTGGTAATGTCGAATCCGAGGTCCGAATTCGAATCGGGATACTTCTGAGTCCGAGCAATTTGTTATCGTGACCACAATAATTAATTCAGGCTTTCCGCATGTCTCGGAGTTGTGCTCGTGCAGTGACGAGTTGCGAGTACAATGCGCTAAACGGACCGTAAGCTACGAACCCCCCCCCCCCCCCCCCATTATTCTCCCTGAATAGCCACCGCTGGCAATTGCAGTAAACATGTATTTAGTGTGCAAATACCACCGTACATGATTGTACGTAGATCCAAGGAGGTATACGTGAGCCCATGGCGCGTACGAGTGTCACAGGTTCACAACAGTGCACGAGTGTCACAACACAATAACAACGATTATTTTGCCGCTGTGCAGGATCATGATCGCGAGTCAGAACTAAACGCAAACCAGACTTCAACTCAACTCGAGTTTGGTGAGTACGAGTCGTGGAAAATGAGATTCGTGTCCGAGTCACGAGTCATACGAGTCCGTGGGGGCAGGGCAGCCAGAGACACTAGAACAGAGACCAATCGACTATCATTTTGTTTTTGTCGAGCCACACATTATATACATAGTACACAGTACCCCCAAACCGCGACCTGTGCTTGTATACATACAGTACATGTACATGTACTTCATGTACTGTACAACCTTTTGTGTACATCATGTACTGTACACGAGCGGTTTACAACGGTGAACCCAGCTTGCACCGTGCTCTTGGGCGAACTTACCTGCGGGGAGGCAGGCTCGCTGGGCCCCACCAGGCAGACCTTGAGGCCCCGCTCGGCCGACACGTGGCGGGCCGCTGTCGATCCCCACAGCCCCGCCCCGATGATACACACGTCGTACATGGCTGGGCCGTCGACACTCACTACTCCCGTCCGTCTCTAGCTCTCCGTCTGAGCTGACATTCCCACTCACCGGCCTTCACGCCAAGACACACCCCTGCCCAGTGTTGTGCAATACCATGACATGCACGGTACACACACGCCCACAAGCGCCACTTCGTCACAATTTGTACGAGAGATTTTTGCGCCGATAACACAGCTGTCGTTCTGCGCTTGGAAACCGCGGCAACATGCGGAGCGTGCCTGGAGGCAAGTATGTTTTCAGTGAGTCAACAATTCTCATGAATTACTGGTATTTTCGTCGGGGGGGGGGTTATGAAAAATGCTTGAATACTTATTGTAAATCATGACCTTTCTTGACTCGCCGACGCATATATACGGAACGAAATTTCACTGCCCGGAGCTGGGGAGACAATCGGCCGAAACCCCGGCTCCCATATGCTGCTACACACGCTCCTGAATTGAGATGAGACGGGTGCCAGACCGTGGAGTAATCACACACATGATTACATACATTGTATTTGCCAATCAAGAGGCAACGTTGACGGCTATGGCCAGGATACTGTACATCTGCTAAGGGCTTATCCGTGCACTTGTTTCCCAATCTGCTTTCCATTGGTTCCTATTGATCGCGGCTCCCATCCGGTGTCACAGACACCGGGTCGAGTCGTGTGGGAAAAAAAGGAAGTAAAAACAATGGCCTATGATAAACCCCCATAAACCACGGATGCACAAAGTCAGCGGGCAGCCCATCCGTGTTATTCTTGCCGTGTATTTTGACGTTCATGTGCGCTGTTCCAGCAGTCGAACCTTTGCCCTCCGGCACGGTGTTCGTGTCGACAACAGCTGCTGCACTTGGAGATAATTTTCGACCTTGTCTGCGCGCGCGTGTGTATGTGTTGAGGGGGGGGGGGGTGAGGGTAGTAAGTTCAATTATTCCAAACACAGCCCTGCCAACTGAATATCAGCCATAGAGCAATTAGCAACAGTATACACGTTGTGGTCGACTGGTTTCTTGTGAGTTCGTTCATGGTTTATTGGAGCGTATTAGAGTCAGTGTGTATATATATATACGTACCAGACGGAGCCCAAGGCCGATAGCGAGCGCTGAGCCCGGCCATTGCCAGAAATACTGCCACAATGCAAGTCAAAAAAACCCCACAATCAGCAGAGAAATAAACACTTTGACTTTGAACTGCACCCCGCAGGTCCGTACTTATTTATCGCCTGCGCCACGTGCTTGGGCAATGACGATAGAAAATGCATGGAGGTTCTAAACTTCCTCCGTGGTTCACTGACAGACTGTTGATCTGGACCATTCCGTGTGATCACGGTGATCTTGAGGAAAGGTTATCCTCCATAGGCCTAACATAATACAAATGCCAGAAAATAGTGTTCGCATGATCAATGACAAAGGTGCTCAGTCCTTCAAGAGTCGCACACACAAGCATCTTTTGCAGATATAAGTAGTCAATGGCTCTGTATAAGTTCTTTGTATTCTCCACTACACACTTTTCGTTCTGTTTACTTTCGTTTCGTATGTACCAGGCAATTCTTTGCAAACCCGAATTTTATCCTCAACCACGGTCAAGCATGGAGAGAAGTGCTTTCGGTGGTTGCGGGCGTGCGGTGTGGACGTGCACGGCTTGTGGGCGATCGTGATACGTTGTGCGCATGTGCGCGGTTGCTTGGCCGTTGCTATGGTGGGCGTGCCCTACTGGATCTCCACCAATACGATGGCAGCAAGCACGCGCGACTATAGACCCTTCTTACTGACGTCACGTTGCTACTAGAAACAGCGAGATCCGCCATCTTGGAGTACACACATACGCTTTCGCTCGCACGTTTGTGTTCGTTTAACATTATGTTAGTCATCATGGTGAATTCGAATGCTGCACGGTCGGCTTAATACAGTTCTCTCGACATTCTCGGCTTTATTGCTGGAATAGATCCGTACACAATTAACCCGCGACAACCATTTCGTCCATCTTTTTAGCGAAAGTGTACGGGTTGCGTCACCTTCTCTTGTCGGTACAGCGGGTAAACGATAAAAAAGAGTTCTTATCACGATCCCCCTGCTTCCACAGCCAAGGACAGCGTAAAAGTTAATAATCTTTCAACAAAACAAGTACCTCAAATCCATGGTACAACCACGGAGGAATAAAAAGAGATTCCTCTATGGCACAACTAGTATAATTAATACTAGTAAAAAGCAGTATTAGTAGTACAACTACGACGAGTTCAAAACTTGCCGCCGTGCATGTGGAGTTGTTTGTATGCACAGCTGACTTAGTAACGGCGGTGACGTGCTCATGTGTGTAATCCAAGATGGCCGATAAACAAAACCGTGACGTCATCGAAGATGGGTCTATTATGCGCTCTTTGATGACCCAAACCAGTTCGACTCGGACTCTGCAGGGCTTGTCGCGGCCAAACCGGGCAACCGCTGTTTTTCCCTGGTTCCCGGCGCAACCTTCGAGACTTCGAGTGCCTGCGAGCTGCGTCAAAAAGCAGATTTTTACCCAGACAGCCCAGACGTGTCAATTTCTAATAAGACAATAATAATAAGGTTACATTATGAGGCTGTAATACTGTCCTCGTCTAAATTTCTGTCTTCATTTAATCCATTTTGATGCAACATAATAAGAAATGAAAAAACATTCGTATTATTACAAGTACGGCGAGAAAGTATGAGATCTCATAAATAGGAATTTCACCGACTGGTTTGTAATGGAAAGACACGTTAGGAAATGTCTTTAATAACAGGTTACGTATAGGCATAGATAACAGTAGTGTTTTTATCAGTTGATTAGCATGATATAATGGCGTGATCGTCGGTATACACCGGCTGACTCTGCTTGATGAAAGGTTGGTCATGGCCACTGCGTACCCCCGGTCCGCGATATTTTTTTCCGTACCACATATATGACCCGGCACATCATAATGAGGAATAACCCCCACTTTTAAGATTTTGAAATTTTCTAATAGTGTGAAAGAGTGTACCATTAGCTTTCAAATGATATCAAAATGTCCTCTAATACATTAACTTTCAAAATACAAAAAAATACAAAAAAAAGAAGATTTTTAATCGAATTGAGAAGATACTTTGACTTTAGGCGTTGTTTACTTGAAAAGTGTTTTGGTGGGATATTGCTCATGTCGCTGTGCCGGGTCACATATTCGCTATGGGCCCATATGTTTGTGCACAAACAAAGTATGAAGAATTGAGTCTCAGGTCACTCAAATTGTTCACGTACGTTGTAATCGCTGTGCAGAAAGCCTTTATTGGCTGTGCAGAAAGCCTATCCCTAGCTTTAACTTCAACTGGTATAGCCCCCTCCCCTTGCCCCCACCCCGTAAATTGTTTGTGCGCAAACATATGGGCCCATAGCGAATATGTGGTATGGAAAAAAATATCGCCACTCGGGCACTCATCAGAATGATGGCGCCGATAATCCGGTACCAAACAAACAAATTGTGGCGAATAATCAAAAGCGGTCGTGGGAAGCATGGTCGAAGGTCCATTTCACCAGGCGTATCGCGACTTATTATTCAGTCAGCCTCGGGGATCGGGACTCAACGGACGATTCCACTGCCATGGGGTATAATCCGTTGTAAACGGAAACACGATATCCATGTAATGCACGCTACACCATACGAGTTCGTCAACTTTTCAGGGAAAAAATGAACCCCGAATTCTTATCGGGCCACTAATTCTTCGACCAAACTTGCCTTGCTGGTTCCATGAACACTACAAGGTTCAGAATTATTCAATCTGCACTCTCGGAGACAGAAATGGAACATAAAAGTCAGAGAAAAGGTCCAGGTCAGCAGTGATGCACTTTGTACCCTTTTCTTGTCTAGTTATACATAATTAGAATCAATTAGATTTAAGTGTGCGAAAGGTAGTACGCATAGCAATAGTCAAAGGATGTCAAAGTGCTAGTGACTCATGAAGAAAGACAATGGATGTATTGTATCTTTAAAGATGACTTCAAAATTAATCATGTGCAATGTGCCACTCTAAACGGACGAGGAAAATACAGTGTGCATCACACTGAGCAGCAACGGACGGACAGACAAACGAAGCCAACAGCCGCTAAACGAACGGACGAACCAACGAACTCACGAACGCACACAGACGGTGCGACGGACAGACAGACCAGCAATAGACCAATTGAGCGATGGCATCACCTGACTTACAGTGGGTATTCCGGTAATCTCTCGGGTACAAACTCCAAACTATTCTTTATACATTTCGAGAAAGAAAAGCCGCGACCGAACTAAACTAGTGAATCAATCATCGTGTACTTTACCCCCAGCGGCACCTTGATATGGGGCCGCCATGTTTGGTGACTGTTTGATACCCACATATAGGTCACGTGACCAATAGGACGCAATCGTCAATGGGCCATTCCCACGAAATATGCAAATTAGACCTTATGCATGCGCTTTATTAAATTGGTGGGCAAACGAGTGTACGTGGCATGCATGCAGGTTTCGAAATACGCGCGCAGGAGACACTGAATAGCCAATCACTACACGCCACACAGTTAGTGCGAAGAAACGCGCGCACGCCTGTGAAAAACTACGATTGGTTGGCATCCCGCTTGCCCACCAATTTAGTAAAGCGCATGCGCCAGGTCTTATTTGCATATTTCATGGAAAAGGTCCATTGGAGAGACGGACAGACGAGACACGTAACGTTTGAAAATGAGCTATAGAGCAGGTAGAGGAGAAAACAAACAAACAAACTAACAAACAAACAAACAGACCAAAAACCAAACAGGAACACTAACAAACACAGCACCAACGAACAGATGAACCACAACGAACGAACGAAGACAAAACGGAACCACATTTGTAGGTAAATAGAAGCATCTTAATCAAAAATATAATATACGTGGAGTTAGTCCGACCAATGTACAATCGCAATACAAAATCTTTCGCTTTGCATAATTGAATAATATTTTGATTAAGAACTGTCGGATGTTGAGATCTGACCGACGCAATGGCTGAAAATACGCACGGATACGCAATTGCATCATTCGAAGGACCAACACCAATACACCGATCCAGCTGTAGGTCACGCGCGATTTGAAATTTGTATCCTTATACTATACACACTTGTGATTACTTTGGTTTCGTATGTACCAGGCAATTCCTTTGCAAATCCGAGTCCTTAACCATGGTCAAGCGGTGTTTATATTTTCATTGTTATTCGGACTCTCGGTAGCCTGGCAAGAGAGAAAATGTACATATTATTTTGTCCTTTTTCTAAAAGTGGACGCGCACGGCGTGTGGGCGATCGTGACACGTTGTGCGCATGTGCGCGGTTGCTTGGCCGTTGCTATGGTGGGCGTGGCCTACTGGATCGGTGTATTCATCTGTCTGATAAGTGATTCAAGATTTGCCATGCATATCCCATGACCCGACCATATTTTAATGGTCCGTAGACAGGATTAGGACTGAGAACCAAATCCCGCTGTTTCAGATCCCCCAATATTTCATACAATTCCTTTCAAATTCACCGCACGACGCGATGCAGCCTCGGCCACGCTGTAATGGCTGTATATTATGTTGTGCAGTAACGGTGACCGACCAACTTTTCGACAAAATTCGTCGTTCAAAATGTCACCTGGCAATCGAGTTGGTAATTTTTTAAATCCCAACTGTGGAAATCGATCGAATCACATTCCTGATAAGACAAGAACGAATGTTTGGGAAACGATTTTTTAATTTTTTTTTATTATTATTATTATTTTTTTTACAGTGCATGCTCAGTTAAAACTGCACGTGTCCCTTCACAGGCTCGTGTCAATGCATCTGCAGAACCACGTGTGTGTGTGTGGGGGGGGGCGGCTGGGAAGGGACACACACCTTCACCACCAAGGCTACAGGCGACAGAATTTAGTTTTGTGTGTTTGGCTCGCCATAAGCACGGTACGATAGCATACTAAGCATGCTGTAATAAATAGTCTTAAAACTCAAATCAGTGGCCGATGTCCTTCTTATGGCGTCCCATTAATACTAAACTGTTTTTCATGCGTATGAGCGCAGCGAAGTAGCATGAAATAGCTGCTAACTGCAACCCTGAAATACCGAGGCCAACTCATCTCATGCATGCATGACGGGCAAACCTTGCCATACTTGGCAGATCCATTTCCCCCCAATTGAGCTTCTAAAACTCACAACCAGCAACTATACAATAGAGCTGCGGTTGTTTAAAAAAATTGAAGTATTTCGTTCCCTTGTTTACAAAGCTCAACAGCAAACAACCAGGCAAGCGGACTGGGCCACACGGAGTTACCTATTGCATAAACACAGCCCAAAGATTTGGCTGACAGACGGGTAAGAATCAAGCGGACAGCCGACCAACATAAAACTGATCGACTTTGGAGTTGAGAGGAGATCGGTATTGGGTCTGTCCACCTCGGATTTTGGCTCAGCCTGTCCTCTCGGAACATCGGTTTGATCCAAAACGCAGGCCTTTAATATCGGCTGCGGGTTTTGTAGGGGAGGCAAGGTCTTGAGTTTGCAGAACACTAAATCGAGCTCCCATTGAAAACTGTATAAAAACAACCCACTCGCTTTCAAAGCCAATTATTCCACACCCAAAAGTTTCTCAGTTCCAGTAGCTATATCGCAAATTGTAGTTTGGACCTTCATCTCTCAGATCCTTTTCAGTTTTTGTGCCCTTAGCCGATTAGATATTTGTTTTGGGCTAATTACCCCCAGAAAAAACACCCCCAAAATGTGCAGCCAGCATCCAAGGCGAATTTCTGCTAGGATTTGGGAATGGACCCCTCCACTTCTATATACAGCCAAATGGTGTCACATTTAAAGCCAGATGTGTTCCAAATCACACGAGATATTGAAGAGTGAAACCCCCAGGTTGTCTTAAGCTTCACTTATATATTCTACAATATATCAGTTAATTAGCCTCCAAAGACCCCTTATTAAAAACCAAGTTGTGGGGTCCACACTTAATGATTATCATCATCAGCTCGGCGGAGCCATCTTGGATTGATTTAGTGTGCAGCAACCTTTAACGTGACCCTGCCGAAGCTCAACGTAAAAACCAAACGAACCACGCAACGCCCCGCCACAACCTGGACGCTTTAGTTTTGGGAGACCAAGTCTGAGCCAAAATCTTAGAAAAGACGAAGGCTGAAAAAAAAAATCTGCGAAGTCCACGCACATAAATGAGCATCATTTTTTGTTTTATGAAAAAAGCGGTTAGTTAAAGGAGAGAATAATAGAGATCGCACGGATGAATTTTATAGTGTATAGGCTAAAAAGACTTAAAAAATCGAGCATCATAGATAGAGTATACATTTCAGGAGTAATGATCATTATAGAGGCACATTTTTTTCTCTCGATAAAATCCGACCGTCCTTTCGTCGAAGCGACAGGGGTCACCTTCCTTTTCCTCTCTCGTATAGAAATGAAGTTGATTGAACGTTAGTAATTTTGTACAATTTAAACAAATCGGTCATAGATGATTTTTTTTATACAACTCGAACAATGAACGTCATAAAATCGTGCATAGATGTTAGTAGTCAATGAATTTCCTCAGTACGGATACAATCAATTACTCGATAGGGATGACATAATTATAAATCGACTAGTTTAGAGTTCAGCGTCACGCGATATGACCCCATAAGTGGTGAGTACAGACTTTGTAATAAAAATACGAACTATCTTGGGGGCAGGTAAGCAGGTAATTAAAAACAAGTTTGGGAAAAGTCATTCTCGACTACAGGTAGTGTCTTCTCTCAGTAGATTGTTAATTTGAAAAAAAAAGCGTTTTGTTTTTCTTCTTCCAAAACAATTCGAAGAACGTCTAATGATATCAATGACGAGTGAAATTAAGTTCATTTGTAGTTTTGTTTTGTTTCGACCCCAACTGCACTCGTAAATTGAACCACTTTAAGCCGACTCATTCAATTCCTTCTCCACTTCCTCCTCGTCATGACCCCCCCGGCAGAGACGTCGACTAGACCGGGGCGTGTTCATCATAACGTATTGTCATCGGCACATTGCGGTGTATACTTTGTTTTTTTGCGGCGCTGATGGGGGAACGACGCGCAAGAGGAAGGAGGCGGGCTCGAGTCGTGGGGGGACGTACGGGGTCTCTCACGCCGTGACGCCCGCCTCTCTCTTCCCCCGTCGCCCGTTCTCTCCCTCTCTCCCTCTCGCTCTCTCTCTCTCTCCCTGATCAGATGCTGGATCCCAGGGTGACGGGCGGCGGCCGGTTGGCGTACTTGACGCGGGACGGCGTGCCGGTCAGCTCCTCGGACATCTTGCGGAAGTTGCGGTATACCACGCAGTTGATCATGCCGGAGACCAGGCAGAGGCAGAAGGAGACCCAGGCCACGAGGAAGGACCAGCCGTAGTACCAGCCAATCTCGGCCACGGATGCACTCTCGTCCTCCTTGGTCTTGTGGATGCTAAGCATCATCAGGTGCCCGACCAGCATGAACATGCCTGCAACGAGAGAGTTATATGAGAGGAAGACACGGTCGGCTTGGGATTTTTGGTTAGTGGTAACCCGTGTACGGTAAGCCACGAGTAGGCTCCAAAGCTGAGCTCGACCTCTTCAAAACAACCACGGGCCTCCTCCATCATTCCACCCGTGCACAGCTGGCCTACAACGGACCAATTTCACGGAGCCGCTTCAGCGCGGAAAACTGCTAAGCATGAACACCATTCGTTGATTACAGCAATACAGACTGTCATCAAGCATATACCACATGATGGTCCTCATGTAGAACTTGTTTTCAAATAATTGCTTAGCAAATACGCCAAAATGGATCTGGGCCCAATTTCGTACAGCCGCTTATGGTCAAAATTTTTTCTAAGCATGAAAAACCTTCCTCAATAGAATCAGGTTGTCAGGCAAAGTTCCACTTGTATTTCATGCTAAGCACCCAATACTGGAGTACAATTAGTCAAGTACAGCAAGCACCAAGTGGAATATGACTAGAGATCAACAGAGGGCGCCATAGAGTGAAACCATGGAAGCCGCCCTTTTGGAAAACCATCGGCAAAACTGCAAGGGCGCCGCCGCGCGCGGCGTATTATACGCAGCGGCGGCATAAACCACGGGCAAGGTTAAAGCGCATGTCACAACACACGCATACAAACGCACGCTATAGTCGGGCCCGATGTGGCATGAAGGTATACCGATTTCATTAGGCGATGTCCGTCTATATATAGGTTATCTGTGTCTCTGACGTTTACTGCCGAACAACTGGGGATGCACGGTCAACCCAAAAGGCGGCTTAGTAGAATGCCGTACGTCACAACTGAATATTCATGAGTTAATCTGCCGACTGCGGGGAGTCAATGGGTCCCGACGTTAATTTATGTTAAAGGAGCCATGAACACATTTGACCTACGGCATTCTACTTGGCCGCCTATACGGTATACCGGGGATGCACAGGGGAATTAGGTCATTAAGCCAGGGCCCGGATAATATCAACGTTGTACACAAGGTAACCATAATGAGACGCCAAGGGTATTTTGACAATAGACCATCGCTAAATTGATCTTCCCCAATCAATATTGTGCATGCAATTAGATGGCTAGAGACTGTATGGATATCGCCTTGCCCTGTTGCCTCGTTCGGTTGTGGATGTTTAACGAGGCTTTCAGGGCTAGCTTTGCAGCGGCAGAAGCGGCACGTGGAGAGGCCAGCACGTGGAGAGGCCAGTGATTCCCACAGAGTCAAAACAAGGGGCTCTTAATTAATATGACCAACACTCACCCACACTAAACGAGAGAAACGGAAGAAATGGAGCCCATTTCGCACGGCTGCTAAGGCACCAAATCGTGCTTTTGAAAATTACACATCTTCCCTTGAAGAAGACGAGGCTGCCGGAAGATCAATTGGGTCGACAGATTCCACGCATTGTGATTGGCCAACGCGTTGCCAACTCTTGAGGGCGCACTAATGCGAGTCGCCCGTTTTAGCACTGTATACTTAGCTGGTTTGGTTATGCCGGTTCGAGTAACAGCAAACAGCGTCACAAGACTGCACGCCTCTCGCCATAGACAAACAGGGTCTGTTCGTAACCGGTGTGACAGTCTTAAATGGGTGGCATGATCAAATGGGTGGGCTGCCATTATATGGGCAATCGGGTTAGCGTAAAGGGCGCCCGCACGCGCTCAGTTCACCCACCCATCTTAGCACGCCGCCCATTTCGCCTATTTCAGCAGGTTGTCGCTACGTGCTCTGATGGGCGGAGACGTCACCCACCAATTTTAGCAAGGCCACCCACTTAAGATCGCGACACCGGGATATTGGTCGTTTGTGATTGATTATGACCAACATAACCCAGCAGTTGGGGTAATATCGACCAGTTGTGTTACCGGCTGATAGTTTGAGGTGGGCTGGCCGCATGTCGGTTAATTAGGGCCTAATTGTGGCCCGTGCAGCATCTCCCTGTTGCCTTTGCACTCAGCACTCAACTTGGCCTACCTGAAAAGAACATGGTGAAGGCTGCCACCAGTACCGCCAACGGTTGCTGCTTATAGATGGCCACCGTTGCCACGCAACAGCCGGCCAGCGTCGCGGCCACGCTGATCAGTTCGAAGGCCAACAATGACTGGAAATATACTAGAAATGCACGCGGGAGGGAAAAACCAATAACATCAATATTAAAAGAGAAACAATGAAAGGAGGGAGTGAGAGGGACGGGGTGAGTGGGGGAAAGGGAGGGGAGTGAGGGGAGGAGAGAGGGAGAATGAGAGACAGGGAAGAGGGAGAGAAGGGGGGGAGAGAGGAGATATAGGAGGAAGAGGAGGGAGCTCCGGAGAGGAGGAAGAGGAGGAAGAGGAGGGAGAGGAGGGAGAGGGGGGAGAGGAGGGAGAGGTTGGAGAGGAGGGACAGGAGAGAGAGAGAGGAGAGAGAGGAGGGAGAAGAGGGAGAGGAGGAAGAGGAGGGAGAGGAGGGCGAGTAGGGAGAGTAGGGAGAGGAGGGAGAGGAGGGAGAGGAGAGAGAGGAGGGAGAGGAGGGAGAAGAGGGAGAGGAGGGAGAAGAGGGAGAGGAGGGACAGGAGAGAGAGGAGGGAGATGAGGGAGAGGAGGGAGAGGAGAGAGAGGAGGGAGAGGAGGAAGAAGAGGAAGAGGAGGGAGAGGAGGAGGAGGAGGGAGAGGAGGGAAGGAGGGAAGGAGGGAGAGGAGAGAGAGGTTGGAGAGGAGTGAGAGGAGGGAGAGGAGGGAGAGGTTGGAGAGGAGGAAGAGGTTGGAGAGGAGTGAGAGGAGGGAGAGGAGGGAGAGGTTGGAGAGGAGGGAGAGGAGAGAGGGAGAGAGGAGGGAGAGGAGGGAGAGGAGGGAGAGGAGGGAGAGGTTGGAAAGGAGGGAGAGGAGAGAGAGGTTGGAGAGGAGTGAGAGGAGGGAGAGGAGGGAGAGGTTGCAGAGGAGGGAGAGGTTGGAGAGGAGGGAGAGGAGGGAGGGATAGGAGGGAGAGGAGGAAGAGGAAGAGGAGGGAGAGGAGGGAAAGGGGGAGAGGAGGGAGGGGAGGGAGAGGAGGGGAGGAGGGAGAGGAGAGAGAGGTTGGAGAGGAGTGAGAGGAGGGAGAGGAGGGAGAGGTTGCAGAGGAGGGAGAGGTTGGAGAGGAGGGAGAGGAGGGAGGGATAGGAGGGAGAGGAGGAAGAGGAAGAGGAGGGAGAGGAGGGAAAGGGGGAGAGGAGGGAGAGGAGGGAGAGTAGGGAGATGAGGGATATGAGGGAGGGAGAGGAGTATTTACCATATAATTCTAGCTACACTGTAAATACAATAGGCTTGGTCTGGGTTCATTAGATTTCTCTTAATCGGTGAGCAATTATGACGAACACAATCCAACAGTTGGGCTCTCAATGACATCGTGTCAGTGCTTTTATTGTGAAAACGATAGTCAAATATCGATCAATACTTTTGCACACTGGAGGATGGAGGAAGGAACTCGACACCAGCTTTCAGCTAGAATCTGATATGTTTTGAAGACACGGTGTCAACTGCTCGAACGATGTGATTAAAGTCAGCTTGATTTCTTGCAGTCCGGGCGCTAGAACTGGAGCGCACACGACAGCACGAGCAATGCACACACTGTTTATTGTGTTCGTCGCATTCGAAAGAATGTACATTTTAACATCGCTCACAGATATTGATGATGTTTTGTGGCTACGGTCAAACTGCCATGTATAAGGAATCCATGGATCGGTGAAACTGCTTTGCCTCGTAAGACTGCATTCAGTGTATACTAGTCTGTGCACTAATGCTCGATAAAAGCACTCTCGTTGACTTGAGCATCGAGACTGGCGAGTGGATACAACACAGTGAAGCTATCCACTATTGGATAGTGAAAAGGCAGTGCGCATTTATTCTACGACTGGGGAAAAGTCAACAGAAAAAAACATAAGGGTGCATACAGGCAGTGCATAGAAAGAAATGCAGTATAAAGCGTGCTATCTACACAGACGAAGGTATAGTGCAGGACTATAATAAGCAGTGCATGCTGGGTGTGTAGCAAAGAGATATGCAGCATGAGATCATCACTTCACTCACCAGAGCGCCACCAACGGCAGCCAAAGCCGGGCTGCGGTGAAGGCTTAGGCTCGGGCTTAGACTTCGGTTATAACTCGTTATAATATCACAGGCATCTAAAAACAAGCGTTTGGCCCCAGTTTCTTGCAGAATACCCTGTGCCTATCAAGCCAACAAACCATCAAATTCGAGGGAAAAAACCCACAACCTGGATGTCCAGGTTATGTCAGACGGAGACGAAGCCTGAGCCCGAGCCTAAGCCTTCTTTTCGAAAACTGCCATAGAGCTCTGACAAGCGGCGGTCACACTCATGCCAAAAAGTGTGACGTCACTTTGAGGACCGGAAGTGCGGAGCAAAAGGTTGGGGCCCTATAACGTCGGTGGGCTGGCGCCGGATGTGCGAAATTGGGAAAAAAATGGTGTGTGTTGAGAATTCGTGTTACCGGAAAACAAATTTCTAAACGGAAGGGCCCATATGTTAGTAAGCAGCCGAAACGCGAGGACCTGCGTCGCACCAAATAACCACTGGGTTGCCAAGCATCGTTTTCGTGCGATGCTTATCGCTTTTTAGATGATTCCCTCTTCAAGCCCATGAATCAAACATGAATTTTATGCAGTTTGAAGATGGTAATGGGTGAAACTTCGCACTGAAATATTTCTGCCTAATATGTTGTATTTTGGGAGAAAATAGTTAACAAAATCGTTTACGTCGCACCGAGATCTAAACTATTTTTTTCGGAATAGTACGGCGTTGAATACTGCATTTTTGCGAAATAAATGAAGCGGTCTTCACTATTTTCTCGAGACTCGGTTGGCGTATTGAGGTGACATTTTCACAGCTGTGCTATTTCATGTATATGTTAGATCAGACAACGTATGGATGCTATTCTTTGACCTCGACCAATGTTGTGTAGGGGCTTTAACCAACTTCCCTCCCCCACGTAGAAGCTTTTGCTATCATCTTATTATTATTTTTCTGTGTTTTTGTCTGCAGGCCTATGGCTTCAGCTCTTTCTGACGTTGCTTCAGTACATCGTTCCCAGGGGGCCAATATTATTGGCTGCAAAGAATGAGTACCCGACATTCAGGTAGAAATTCACGTGGCCCTTAATGCTTTCATCTCTCGGCCTTGCACGCTGTTTACTGAGCTCGATAATCACGCTGGATTTCGAGAGCTTAAAAGAAAAACCAATCTGGGCCTTGAGTACCGCTGTGAATTGAGCCCCTGGACTGCACTTACGAGACGGAGTTCCGAGAATACCGGACGTGGGCCTTTCTTTGCAGACCCCCCGACCGAGTGGAGTGGCGTTTTATCAAAAAAAAAAAAATATGGCAGTTTAATTTATCTTGCTCCGCACAGTCGGCACGGGAGCCTGACCATTCGACCGCCTCTCGTTATCTTAAAACGTGGACTCTAACGATCACAATCTCTTCCAGTGACAGAGGGATGAGATATGAGGCCGGCGAGCTTAGGCTTAGAAGGACGGCCTTTGTTGGTAGCGATCCAAGCCTTCAAAAGTCGCACAAAGCTCAGCGTCTTATTCAGAATAGGTGCGGCCATCTTTGTATAATTCCTCCTCAGTGGTAAACAGTATACCATTTCCGAAGGATTACCTCAGTGCGCTGAGTAGGCGTAAGTGGCTTTGGTAGTTGCGCACGGCGCGGTACTATACTGCTCAAGAGTCGAGGCAAGATATTATTTGATTATTGCGATGGAACATGAAAGTCTCTCGCGCATGATAAAAGCCTCTGTTGAGCGCTCTGGGCCACAATCGATTCCAATAGTATTTTAGCAGAATTTTCTCAAGAATTAAGAGGCCTGTCGTTTCGATCACAGACTTCCTATCCATCTCAAAAAAACAAATTGGCCTCTGAGAAAGGTTCTTTCTCAATTTTGTCAGTAAGGTCCGTTTGCAAAATTGTAATACTCAGAATAAGTTAAGCATTACATGGGTATCTATATACTCATTAGGGTGTGGGAATTTGAGTACGCATAGGACTAGTCCAAAACCTAGCAAGCTTTGGATTATGCCTATCACAGGGTCGTGTTTCGATGACCTCACGAGAGCTACTACGACCTCTTCCATAAGCGCCACTGTTTATCAACTGAACTGCATTTGTGTCTCTTCAGAAATCTGGTTTTTTATGGTCGGTCAACTCATATAAACCCGAGTGCGGTGGGTTTTTTTTCTTCCGGCGAGTCATGCTTGGGTTGGGGGTTTTGTCACAATGTCCGGCATTCAACGCGGCAAACCTTGCTTTCGTAAACACCGGACAACAGGCCTCTTTTGGACGATTCACATGGACGTTGGAAATGGCATTGAATGCACGCGGACCTACGTTCCCTCTCCGTCTGACGCTCCGAGCCATTAGCGGAAAGGAAGGACAGACGATGCCGTGTTATCGCCACGACGTTAGCAAGTATACAGATTGGCAAGTATACAGAAGTGCGGAGCTACGTTTTGGTGATGATGTGCACATGAGAAAGCGACTATAGCAGCGAAAGTTGACACAAGTACAGAAAGGTGGCGGCATTTATCACTGTATGCCACCAAGACAGGCATAACGTGAGGGTGACCTGAACTAAGGATTCGTGTGAACTAACCTCCTGACGTCGCTAAATACACGGTATATGGAAGGTCGTTGGTTGAATATTCAACCCGGGGCGTGTGGACTGCCGTTCGTCCGTCAACCAAGGCTACACGTCAGCAGAATGCATTGACAAAATAATACTTAAAAGGTTATTTTGTCGTCCGCAATTCAAACTGACTCTATACTACGTATATGTGGTGAATCATATTAAAACATTAGTGGTTTGACGACAACTCATGGTCTCATGAAGTCACACCAAACATTATAGAACGATAACAGTGATACATTATTAACCCGATCCAAAAAGGTCAATCATAAAATGTTGAAGAACCCATTAATAAAAAACATCTTTCAAGTGTTTGATAAAATGCCCCGATATATTATTAAAAAGCAAACGAGAATGTAGTGTGTTTAGTCAGTTGTTTTAAGGGGCTCGTTAGGATTACAGCACGAGGTACATGCCGAATTGGACATATTCTTATGTTTAGTATGTGGTAATTATCAGTTTCTCCGGATCGACAACCATTAGTGTGTTATGACTAGGAGTTGGGGAGCTTCGGGTGGTTGTTGATACGTCAATGGGAGTCAGACAACATTGTCCGTGCAAGGCCATCGCTATGCTCGCCTATCACAGCCCCCTCCTTGATCACCACAAATAGGGGTCCAAATACTACGCATATACTACTAAATGTGATTTCCAGCTCCCACTTAACCTTTCTCAGCTGTGGTACAGAACAGACAGCCGGTAAACTCACGTAGGCGATATTGTTAACGGGACTTAAGCCTTTTTTTTTACCAAAAAAATAATAGTTCAGAAAGGTATGAAACACCCATTCTTTATACATCACTCATCAGGCTACCAAAACGTCTCACGCATGCATGGGTTAGAGGTTAACGAAGTGGGTCTCAAAATAAAGAAAAGACGATGCGGAAAATCAAAAAAAAAGGAGTACCAACAGTTGGCGGGGATAGGGGTCAGGGGGTACGGAGGATGGGGGCTGGGGACGGATGCAAGACTCAGCGGTGTGTGGGTTGGGTCAGGGGAGAGGCGGGCTTGGTCAGGGCATTCTACCTGGCCGGTCTACTCCAGCACCGTGGCGGTGTCAAGCACTACAGGGAGGGAGGGGTGGTGCATGGGACGTTCAATGCGGGCGATTTACCACAAAAGTGCGCCCTCAAGAGTTTGGCAACGCGTTGGTCAATCACAATGCGCGGGATCTGTCGGCCCTTTTTCAGACTTGCATTGGGTCGACATATTATCTCCCGTAATAAAGTGTCTTGATTATGGAGATCAATGGGGTCGACAGATTGGTGAACGCGTTGCAAACTCTTGAGGGCGCACTCTTGTGAATCGCCCGTTTACAAAAAAAAAGTACAGGTAACAGCACCAGGTTTGGGTTCGCATTACTGCCTGCATAAGCATGGGATCGGCAGGCAGTTTCTTCCTATACAGCTGCCGACTCTTTTCTCTCCAAAATTTGAAAGCGTCAGCTTTCGTCTACTTGTGATTCTTAGGCAGCTCTGCGAAATTGTAAAAAAATAATGATGGACAGTTCGCCAGACTGACCGAGCACAAATTTCCAACTGGATAACCACTCGACATAACTTTTTCTCTTTCCTCCAGTCATTAGTCATGCTTAGCCTGATGCAGACAATGTGGTTGACACACTGTCGGGTTTGCAAAGGGCACTTAGTGGTCGATTGCCCACGTGTACATCGCCTGGTCTATTCTTGACTTAGATGCGTAAATTGTGTACACACACCGTACCAACGATAGCAATTACATGTGCAAATAATACTTAGAGGAAGGCCATTTTTTGTCTTCTGTTACATATTCAATGTCACCGAGCTCTCAGGATATGCATGCATGATAGGATAATTATGCTGGCATTATACTGTTATATTTTATTTACAAGGTTCGGGAACTAACGGCGTATAGCACGGGTTAAGATAAGGCTAATTGGGTTTCGATAGGTATATCGCACATTCCAGGGACGGGGTGTGGACAAGGTTAGTGTACGTGTAGGAATACCCGTACGCGATTTTTTTCCGTACCACATGAACGCTATTGGCCCATATGTTTGCGCACAAACAATTTACGGGGAGGGAGCTATACCAGTTAAAGTTTAAGCTAGGGATAGGCTTTCTGCACAGCCAATAAGGCTTTCTGCACAGCGAATACAACGTACGTGAACAATCTGAGTGACCTGAGACTCAATTCTTCATACTTTGTTTGTGCACAAACATGTGGGCCCATAGCGTTTATGTGGCACGGGAAAAATATCGCTACCCGGACCCCTGATAAAGGCATTGGCATGCTTCAGGTGTGGCTGGAGTATCGTGGAGAATTGGAAAAGGGTCTTCAACTGGCGGTAGAAAATGCTGCGTTCCAAACGAGTCACGAACTCTCTCTCCCTCTTTTTCTCACCCCTCTCTCTCTCTCCACACCTTTCTTTCACTCTCTATCTTTCTTTCTGTCTCTCTCCTCTCTCAGGATCTTTATCATCTGTATCTCCCCCTCCCTCTCTCCCTCTCTCCTCTCTCCCTCTCTCTCTTTCTCTCTCTCCCGCTTTCACTTCCCACCTCTATCTCCCTCTCCCTCTCTCCCTTCTCTCGCTCTCCCTCTCCTTCTCCCCCCCCTCTCTCTCTCCCCGTCTGTCTCTCTCTCTCTCTCCCCCGCTTTCACTTCCCACCTTCCCACCTTCCCATCTCTCTCTTGATCTGTCTCTCACCCTCCCCCTCTCCTTCTCCCCCTCTCTCTCTCCCCCTCTGTCTCTCTCTCTCTCCCCCGCTTTCACTTCCCACCTTCCCACCTTCCCATCTCTCTCTTGATCTGCCTCTCACCCTCTCACTCTCTTCTCTCTCTCTCTCTCCCCTCTCTCTCTCTCCCTCTCCCTCTCTCCCCTCCCCTCTCTCTTTCTCTCTCTCTCTCCCGCTTTCACTTCCCACCTCTATCTCCTTCTCCCCCTCTCTCTCTCCCTCTCCCTCTCCCTCTCCCTCTCTTCTCTCTCTCTCGTTGTGCTCCTTGACGAGGTGTACGGCGAGTTCGCGACGCAATTGGAACAGCGGCATAATAAACACAGGAACGAGTGTCACAGGCGAGTAAACAGTGGTCGGCCGGGGGTCTGGGACGGGGTCGGGGTCGGGGTGGGTTGTGGCCGTTGACGAGTGCCGGTTACCAGAGGGTTTTAGTCTATCCAATCTCATCATGGTATAGTCACGGGGGAGATGACGTACACAGAGAGCCAGCCCTTACGGCTCCTATAAACTCACCCAAGTGCTTCGTCTGGAGCGTCGCTAGATTTTGGATGACATTCCAACACTGCCACTCTGAAAGAGAAAGAAAACATATCTAATTAAAGAGCACTCAGAGCTTGAAATAACATGTTATTTATCATCTATCTATTGTCTCAACTCGGGGAACGGCCCACTGGACAGTAGACACGGACTGACCTCAGATGGACAAGGACAAAAATCATCTAAAAATTGGTTTGGTCCGCCCGCCTCTCCAGATTCATTAATTGCCTAGCAACAAGGACGAGCCAAAAAAGAAACCTACGTATATGTGGGCACTCTACGGCTGTTTCCGGGTGGGAGGGGGGGGGGTGATATCAAAACAGTATTTTTTTCCTCTCGTGCTACTGATGACGAGGCAGGGGCGGTAGATTTAATCACAATTGGGGCTCTTTCAGCATGACTGAGCCGGCGACGTTCAATGTGGGGCGAATAAGGGAAAGGAAGAGAGGAAGAAAGGGAGGAAGGAAGGTCGATATAATTTGCACCAACAAGCTTGCTTAACAGTTCCATGCAATGAAGCACAGGACATAATACGGAGGTGTTTAAGGGTGAAAATCTGCTAAGCAGGTAAAGTCTTCCTTCCGTAAACATCAAATCGTACAGGAGAAAGAAGTGGCGCCCTCTTTCTTCACCATTTCACCCTTTTGTCACCCATTTATCTAACCCCCGCCTCCTGTTTTGGAAATCAATAACGCATGCAGAATTACCATCCCCCACACACATCACATACACACAATTCTTCCCCCTTAAACGAAAGAGAAAATTGCTTGACTGTATTGAAACAAAGACACAGGCGGTCACCCGTGCGTTGTACCCGTTATCACGGAGCGCCGTCACAAGCGGCCATTCATTCGTCATTCCCCCCCCCCCACATCCTAACCCCCCCCCACCCTCCTCCTCCTCTTACGGATTGTGGTTCGGTTACCACGGCAACCTCGCTCATCATTCGCGCGAGGAAATTGCACAGACCAACTATACATAAACGGCCAACCAAAATAATCAATGTTCCTTCACGCAACCGTCGAGACATGGGCGAGCTAGACAGACGAAGTGGCATGTTGAAACCAAACATGCGATTGGGACAAGAAATGACAGCCCTTGAGAAGAAAGTGCCATTTGAAAGCGCGTGAGTCTGATGACAGGGCGTGTACGTGCGCTCTTTCCATTGTATCTCCGTGCTTCTCTATCTGCAGCCTCAACGTTAAATCTAATGCGAATCATTTTGGTTGGTAAAATTGAACGCCGTCCAACCTTGCCAGGCGGGGAATGTACATGTTATTTCAATGAAACGCGACGGTTTGAGTGACGAGCATCGCTGCAAATGGCGTGCAGTCTGCGGACCTCGCAGTCTTGCGGGGGGTGGGGGGGGGGAGAAGAAGAAAATAAATTGCGCAATCTTATTTCCACCGTCGGGGATCGCTGATGAGAAGTCCCTGATGAGAAGTCCTCGGCATTCCATGCTGGCATTAAAGCCCCAGTACAACATTGGGAAGATCGGAAAACATCGATGTCCACAGATTTCCTTCTAATTTACACAGTTTGTAGATGGTCATGACAGATTCCTCATGTTGAAATCTTACGGTCTGAGATGCTGTACTTCTCGAGACATCTTCAACATCAAACATCTTACACTACAGAACAGTGCGAAAACCGTGACGTTTTTTTGCCTTTTTTTACTTTCTCAGATTACCATTTGAGCTAAAACATTCGCAGGATTTCCTTTTTCAATGTTTAATGGTTTAACACACATTAACTGTGACAATCTTTTGATCTTAATTTACCAATGTTGTATAGGCCTTTAAAGCATAGCCATCGTCGATATAAATAATGGTGTGTATATTATATAAAAACCATCGCCCGTCCAAAGACAACATAGACAGGCAAAGCTGCGCTCGGTCGAGCGATTGTAAGATGGAATTAAGATTCACCACGCCTCCGTGAATTTCTAAATTAATGTCAACAATGGAGGGAGTGTTTATTTATATTATTTTTTATTTTCTAATTCGGCGTTACTCCAAAGGTCTGTACTGTTTGGCCGTTAAGATTTGCGCTGCGTGTGAATCTACGGAGGCGAGTGGCGTCTGGGGAGGGGTAGCAGGATAGCGTTGGATTGTTCGTTGACGTTTCAGTCCCGCTTAATCGGGTTAGTGGTATGTGGTATATGGCATAGGGTATAATGGTATATCATGGTATATGGCATGATTATGTGGTATATGTTATAATTATGGTATATGGTATATGGTATATGGTATATGGTATACGGTATATGTATATGGTAGGCCCTATATGGTACAATGTATATGGTGTATGGTATATGATAGGCCATGTATGGTATAATGTATATGGTATATGGTATATGGTAGGCCCTATATGGTACAAAGTATATGGTATAATGTATATGGTATATCCTATATGGTACAAAGTATATGGTATAATGGTATACGACATAATTATGTGGTATATGTTATATGGTATGATAAAATAATGTACATGATATAATGGTATTCGGTATATGGTATTATGGTATTATGGTATTATGGTATTATGGTATTATGGTATTATGGTATTATGGTATTATGGTATTATGGTACTATGGTATTATGGTATATGGTATTATGGTATATGGTATTATGGTATATGGTATTATGGTATTATGGTATATGGTATTATGGTATATGGTATTATGGTATATGGTATTATGGTATATGGTATTATGGTACATGGTATATATTGTAATGGTATTATGGTACATGGTATATACATGTAGTATGTGGTATAAGGTATATTGCACCAGGTGTTTGGTATTATAATGTATAGTGGTATGTGGTATTTGTACAAATGTATAGTGTATGGTATATGATTAATAACATAATGGTATAACTATAATGGCTTACTACGGTGTATGACATAGGTATAATGGTGTATGATATATGGTGTAGGCCTATGTCTTATCATTTTTCCATTGTATTCGATTTTAATTTTGTTGGCAACTTCATATTTTTCAAGTAAATCTGTCTGTGCTTCAGTTCTGTGCTTAAGCTGCTCTATGATCTGAATAAATGGATGGATGAGTGGTTGAAGGTAGAATGCAAATCTGTAAAATAAAGGTATGTCCTCTTACGTATTCCTGTACTCTTATGTACACTGTATAGTAACTCTCCTGCATCAGAAACCGCCTTGTCAGTCCAACCTAGACGATAATGAAAATGGAAATCGGATGGGGAAGGATTGTCTTCTATAAAGCCCCCACCCCTTTTTTTCTGGCGGATTGCATTGTTGGCTTGATGGATGCTGGGAGCCCTTCTTTTCAAGCGTTCAAGGTCGAGATTAGAGGAGAACGTGGCAAGACGTCGAAACGGTAAGTGAGGTCGTGTACGGAGAAGAGGAGGGGAGGAGGACGAGGAGGAAGAGGAAGAAGGGGAGGAGGAGGATGAGGAGGAAGGGGAGGAGGAGGATGATGAGGAGGATGAAGAAGAGGATGGGGGAAGAAGGGGAGGAGGACGACGAGGAGGAAGAGGAAGAGGAGGAGAGGGGGAAGAGGAGGAGGAGGAAGAAGAGGAGGAGGAGGAAGAGGAGGAGGAAGAAGAAGAGGAAGAAGGAGAGGAGGAAGAGGAGGAAGAGGGAAAGGAGGGGAGGAGGGGAGGAGGAGGGGAGGAGGAGGAGGAAGAGGAGGAGGAGGAGGAAGAGGAAGAGGAAGAGGAGGAGGGGATGAGGGTAGGAGAGGGAGGGGAGGAAGAAGGGGAGGAGGAGGAGGAAGAAGAAGGAGATGAAAAAGGGAAGGAGGAGGACGAGGAGGAAGAGGAAGAGGAGGAGGGGAGGGAAGGATAATGAGGACGAGGAGAAGGAGGGGTGGAAGAGGAGGTCGAGGAGGAGGGAGATGAGGAGGAGAAGGAAGACGACGACGAAGTGTCGTTTCAGAGGTATAAAAAAAACATGCTTACTCTTCCCTTAAATGTCACGTCACGATGCCCATCCACATAGGCCCCGCCGAGCAAAGTAACGGCGCTTGATAACCACGCTTTCCCGCCGGCAATGATGTGCACGAACATGTCCGCTCGTGCTCAGACGTGTACGCATTCCTTCTTTTAATACTGTGCATGTGTACACCATGTTTAAGTACACACTGTACGCGCGTCTGTAGAAATCAGCCGCATTTGTTCGCGTGCACGAACTTTGGCAGAGGCGCGACGGAAGGATTTGATTTTGTTTACACCCCCTCTGCACGTCTCCTCGTCATATGACATTCTCCGAAACATTCTTTCACTCTAGAGGTCCTATGCTCATGAATAAAAGTGAGGTACAGGGTGGGGCAGCAAGGAACTGCACACACGCAGACAGTGAGTACGGAGTATATGGGTGGACACGGCTCATGCTGCGTCTCTTTACAGATATCGTGGCTTCGTTGATCCTTCGCCAGCAATATAGCAACGAGACCTTACGGGGGAGGTGGGTGGTCTCTAGAACTTTATCCAATGCGTTGAGCGAATGGGGGTAGAAGACTTAGCCGCAGCCACAGCTGGAGCCGCTGTGGCATCTTTATGACACCACACTGGTCTAGGTTGCGATCTGAGTCGACGGCTGCATGCAGACGGTTTGGGTCAGCCGTATCCTTGGCCGTTACACTTTTGGGGGTACGGTCCATAATTTAAAACTGCTGCGTTTACAATTACGCTACGAACCCGTGCAATGAACTTACGCTTTCTGGCTGCAAATATTACAGGGCTGCTTATGTACACAAACTTGGCTTAGCACGGAAAGCCTTGCTAGGTGAAGCTAGCTGCAAGCCATTCAAAGTAGCACATGCATTTTACGACCAGAGAGATACCAAAATCTTGCAAACTGCACACTGACTTCAGTGACCAGCATGTAAATTTCAACCATTTAGAGGGCCTGATGTTTCGCTGCTAGCAGGACCTTTCCCAAGGGCAGATATAATTTTAAGTCCTATGCCCAGGTAGTGAAGTACACAAGTAACCAATGACATATGAAGATACGGGCGGTCATCCTGTGCCACGAAGGACACTTAGAGGGTCTCTGCAATGAATATCACAGTCAAGCTCATTTCCTGCTGTCATCTATTGGATCTGTACAAACATATTGGCAAGCTTCTTTTTCTTAGTGGAGTCAGAAATTGGTCATCTTTTTACTTTTAAAATCATTCTTATAAAGTATATTGTAAGGTCATGTCAGGAACTCACAGTTTAAAAAAACACAAGAAAAACATTAACTTTAAAACTGCAAATTAATCCCTATGGATTAGGCTTGAATAAAAACTCCTTTACTAAATCATCATAAAAGATACATTTTGGCCGTAAATCAGCGGGTTTAGGGTCAGGTATGCAGGAAAAAACCCAGAAATTTTCAGAAACTTTTGTACACACCCAACTGGGTTTCTGTTGCATGGTTCACAAATTTGCTCATGAATATTGAAATTATTATTAGCATAAAAACAAAAAAACTTGCAAAGGGACCCTTTAAAGCCCCTACACAACATTGGTCGAGATCAAAGAATAGCATCCATACGTTGTCTGATCCAACATATGCATGAAATAGCACACCTGTGAAAATTTCAGCTCAATCCGCTAACCGAGTCTCGAGAAAATCATGAAAATTTGTTTTGCGAAAATGCAGCATTCAACGCCGTACTGTTCCGAAAAATACCGGTATAGTTTAGATCTCGGTGAGATGTAAACTATTATTTTCTTTTACTCATTTCTCCCAAAATACAACATTTTAGGCAGAAATATTTCAGTGCGAGGTTTCTACTATAACCATCTTCACACTGTATAAGTTTCGTGTAAATCTGTGAACATTGCTGATTTTCGGTCTTACCAATGTTGTGTAGGGGCTTTAAGCAGCTCTGTGAAGTCTGTCCCCGGTACCCTGTTTAGTGCCTGGGGTTTAGTGGCCGCGTGCTAGCGCCTTGGAGTATAGAAAAGATCGTCAGTGAACCAGAGGCAGCGCAGCAAAGAAAACCTGGCGAACACAAGGGCGGCATGCTCTGCCGATCTTGGGGAAATATTATTTTGTCGACGAAAGACAAAAAAAGAAGAAGGAATATCCTCGTTCATTTTGAAAAGCCTCAAGCTGATTGTGAAAACACAGCGACGCATACGAGGAGTTGGGGTATAAGAAAGATGAGCATTTTCGTGTCTTCGTTACAAACAGCTTTATTATCGTTTGAATCTATTCTCGGCTATGAAGTATATATCTAGCTTGGGTTGATTTATTATCGGACCGCGGCCTTGTGCAAGCTCGGAAGGTTACTAGAAGACAGAAGGGAATCCAGGGAGGGGGGGGTTGGGGGGACCCAGGGCTAATTAGCGACCGCATCTGTCGATGACAGGCCGAGAATTGCCAGAAAATGATGAACGGACGATGATATCAGCGTGCCATGCCTTCTTGCAAATGTTGCTCCGTTATGACACGGTGCTGTGGGCTGATACGCATCGCCATCACTTAGAAAGAGGGGAGAGGGAGAGGGAGAGGGAGAGGGAGAGGCAGAGGCAGAGGCAGAGGCAGAGGGAGAGGCAGATGAAGAGGGAGAGGGAGAGGGAGAGGGAGAGGGAGAGGGAGAGGGAGAGGGAGAGGGAGAGGGAGAGGGAGAGGGAGAGGGAGAGGGAGAGGGAGAGGGAGAGGGAGAGGGAGAGGGAGAGGGAGAGGCAGAGGGAGAGGCAGAGGGAGAGGGAGAGGGGCAGGGACAGGGACGGGGAGAGGGAGAGGGAGAGGGAGAGGGAGAGGGAGAGGGAGAGGGAGAGGGAGAGGGAGAGGGAGAGGGAGAGGGAGAGGGAGAGCGAGAGGGAGAGGGAGAGGGAGAGGGGCAGGGACAGGGACGGGGAGAGGGAGAGGGAGAGGGAGAGGGAGAGGGAGAGTGAGAGGGAGAGTGAGAGGGAGAGGGAGAGGGAGAGGGAGAGTGAGAGGAAGAGGGAGAGGGAGAGGCAGAGGGAGAGGCAGAGGGAGAGGGAGGGGCAGAGTGAGAGGCAGAGTGAGAGTGAGAGGCAGAGGGGGAGGGTGAGGGTGTGGGGGAGAGGGAGAGTGAGATGGAGAGGGAGAGTGAGATGGAGAGGGAGAGGGAGAGGGAGAGGGAGAGGGAGAGGGAGAGGGAGAGGGAGAGGGAGAGGGAGAGGGAGAGGGAGAGGGAGAGGGAGAGGGAGAGGGAGAGGGAGAGGGAGAGGGAGAGGGAGAGGGAGAGGGAGAGGGAGAGGGAGAGGGAGAGGGAGAGGGAGAGGGAGAGGGAGAGGGAGAGGGAGAGGGAGAGGGAGAGGCAGAGGGGGAGGGTGAGGGTGTGGGGGAGAGGGAGAGTGAGATGGAGAGGGAGAGGGAGAGGGAGAGGGAGGACTGGGAAATGTTGATTCCAAGAAGTCGTACATCAACGGGGGATATGCTGAAGGGCATTGTTGTCGTGGTACATGGTTGGCCGAGCACCGCGCTGCTACTGCCGGACAACGACTGCTTTGGTATCAAGCTGTGATGCAAGTCTTGCAGTCTTGCAGAGGCCAACAAACAAACCAAGTGTCTATACACAATACAAATTACACACCAAACCTTTGTTAGCCCACATCGGATGACTGAGGACATGGTAGACAAGGTCACCATACACGGACCTTACCTTTCATTCATCTCGTTATTTACTAATAGCAGCAGACAACATACGCTTTTCGCTTACGCGTGCGCATTCTGACGACATTCCTTGTTTAAATTTGTAACAAGAATGAAATGAAAAACAAATTCCTGATGTAGACCTTAGCATGTCTGTAAGCGAGGATTTGCCTATAACAGAAACGGATTCCGTGTAATTGGGCCCGGGTCGAATAGAAAGGCCTGCAATATTGTGTAGAACGTTGTTGGCATCTTTGTCACGATGGCGTCGGCCAGGAAGGACTGCTGCATGCCGGGATACGTACTCATACCCGGCGTCGCGAGGCCGTGTCGCTGCACTTCTGTCCCCCTACGAGCAGACTGACCTCGCGGCTCAACGGCTGTTTGCTGATTGTCCTTTCCTGCCATAGAGCTCTATAAATAAACTAGGGCGCGCATGCACTCATCGTGTGACGCGTGCCGACAAGGGGACTGCGACGCCATTACCAAAGAGGTGGCAATGCATGGATTTCCATGGGGCAAACTAATCCCATTCTTTTACAAAAGAAAGTAGGACATTAAAATTCGCCAATCCCTTGAGGTATTGATGGCCTTTCCTTTCATTACTAAAAACCATTTCTATAACATTTTAGTTTCTGCATTCACAACCTTTCGGCTATACTTTTCCCCATTCATACTACGCGCGATTGCTACTGACATCCGGGCACTTCGAGCTGAAGTTGCCCTCTTTGGTAATGGCGGATGCGCGTCCGTGTCGGCACACGTTCGTACCGCGCGTTGATAGGGGAGTGCGCACTCTAGTTTATTCATAGAGTTCTATATGTGTTTCCTGCTCTTCGCGCTTTCTGGTACGGCCTTTCACGGCGTGGTTAAATGTACGGTGTGGCCATTCCATCGCAAGGGCACGCCGCTGATACAGTTGCTCGGGAGCACGAAACAGCTACAATGAACGTTCTACAGATACTATAGCTTCAACGGGAAGATTTGATTGGCCTAGCTATAATATGCCTAAAGGTTTCCCTCTCTTTATATTATTCATAGTCAGTTGGCGCACAGGCACATGGTGCCGTCGTGACGTCATGGGCGAGACACGAGCAACCAGCAGCCGATTTCGCGAAACTTCAAAATGTTGCGCACGCAACGTTTTGTTGCATAAACTTACGCAACATTTGGCTGCCTTTTTCTAAATATAGCTGAAGAGTCATGGTGGCGCAAGACTTACGCAACATTTGTACGCTGCGTAAATTACACAACGTAATTGCTTGAAAATCGACCGCTGCAGTATTCTTTACAATCTTGAAACCGGAGATAGGTTCTATTGTCGGCCTCCCTCGACGCTTGTATGCATACCTTCTTCTTATATGAATGAATCTTCCAGGCAATTTGGTCTCAGGACGTGACCAAGCACTTTTCCTTCCCTCAGTCTCTTGACTTTTCGAAGCACCAAACCCTGAACCAAGCCTTGTTGTTTTCTTCCCAGGCAATGCGTTCTTTCCGGGTACAGGATTACACAAGCGACTTTCCCAGGTCAGATAAGTCCTCTCAACTCACACTTGTTTATGGTTCAAATCCCGTTGGCCCTGAGGGTCTCATCCATTTCTCATTAAGATGCTCTTTGAATACAATCTAATTCATCAGTTTCTATACAGAGCTTCAAATAAGTAATCCGAAATGACCTTCGCTTCTTGGCTCAGTCATTCGATACGAAAACAAAAGACAAGTTTTTCAAATGCACGTGCAACGGGCTCGAAAGCCACTGTTAGCTCAAGAATGGATTTCTGGAAGACCAATTGACTGGTATTCCCTGGAACTTAAGTGATGCACTGCCCCCCCCCCCCCCCTCCGCAGCACGAATTTCTTTTAATGCATGTTGCAAAGGCTTTTGTCTTCAACTAATGGATTCTGAGGAGAAAATGCTTTCCAACCATTCACCGTGGGCGAAAGAGACATAGGCCTACCGCTTAGCGTGGGTGACGCGACCATAGAATTATGGACGCGCGGGTAATGTCCGATTCCCGAGCGAACAATGCAACTTTGCAGCGACGCCCTTTCTTCCCTTTTTTTTTAGCCTCGGAAGAAATAAAATAACCGGAGAAAAGGAGGTCCCTGTCTCCCCCAAGTAATGACATTAGTCAATTCAATTGGCGGAAGACATTCTCACCCTTGGAATACGCCGACGATGGGCAAACAAAGACGAAAAAAACCACCAAAAATTACAAAACCAAAGTCGCTTCTTGGCCAAATTCAAAGGCAGCTGTTTTTTTGCGCTTCGTCCGCGTATCGATTTGTGAGCGCCCTCGAACGAGGCCCGAGGCCAGACGAAACGGAAGCAGAAACGATCTCAAATGCTCTTTGTGTCAACATGCGGCCCGGGGTCCGACGCCAGACGAAGACGGAAGCCAAGTGATATATAATGTCTTTCCCCCTTTTCGACCGGCAATGTGATCTCGCCGACTCTTTACTGGATCGGAGAAGCGGAGAGGGTTGCCCCGATAATATAGCTGTGTTGCCAATGGTATAATATTACGAGGGTCATTTGGGACAGGTGTATACATGTATATGTAGGCAGTCGACGCTTCGCCTCGGTTTTTCCCAGCGAAATGAAAATATGGACATGTTGACGACCGTCGAGGTCAGGTGAATGACGATCTTACGCAGGTACACGTTGCAGCGTGAATGCGTGTCACCAGCGGGCATTTCATGATATTCTTCGCGCGTGGATGTCTGATGGATATGGGACCGGTGTACAGTAGGAGTGATTTGTTTTACCCCTCGGGGAATATTATAGGCAAGGAAAAGGATTGGAAATATTCATTACACAGAAAAACCAGGCACACACTTTTCACCTATCTTTCGCTTTCCCTCTCTCTTTCTGTCTCTCCGCCTCTATCTCTCCCCCTCTCAACCTCTCTCTCTCAATTTCTCAATCTCAACCTCTCTCTGTCTCCCCCTCCCTCTCCCCTTCTCCACCTCTCTCTTCCTTTTCCCCCTTCTCTCATATCTCTCCTTAACCCTCTCTCCCTGTCTCCCCCTCCCTCTCCTCTCCCTCCCTCTCCACCTGTCTCTTCCTTTCTCCCCTTCTCTCCCATCTCTCCGTATCGCTCTCTGTCTCCCCTTCTGTATCCCCCCTCTCTCTCACTCCCACTCTACCCCTCTCTCCCCTCACTCATCCACTCTCTCTCTCCCCCTCTCTCTCACTCCCCCATCTACCCCTCTCTCTCTCTCACTTACCCACTCTCTCTCCCCCTCTCTCTCACTCCCCCTCCACCCCTCTCTCCCCTCACTCACCCACTCTCTCCCCTCTCTCTTTCTCTCCCCATCGCGAGGCAGGTAGCTCGGTTCTTTCATGTACACGCATACAATATCCCCGTGAGATTGCAGTTGTGTTTAAGAAACCGTATCTCATCAATAACATTCCCATTGCGCAGACCCTTTATTTTGATGGGCAGCTTTCGAGAAAAAAAACCCCACAGACGACGTGATTGGACTTGATGCTTGATTGTAAAGGTTTCATCTGAGAGTCTGCATCCGTGCACAAAATGATGTCGGACGCTATCTGGCTCTGAAACGTTTCGTTTTGTGTGCATATATATTTGTGATTCCTTTTTTTTTCTGCGGTAGCATTTTATAATCGGATTGAAAAAGCCCCGTGTACCGAGAGGAACCGTCGTTGTGACGTCATCTCGTGAAGGCAGCCGCCGACTCGGCTGCTGGCCCACTGTCCACGTGTGCATTAAAGCCCCTACACAACATTAGTAAGATCGAAAAACAGAAATGTTCACAGATTTACATGAAACGTATACAGTTTGAAGATGGTTATAGTAGAAACCTCTCACTGAAATATTTCTGCCTAAAATGTTGTATTTTGGGAGAAATGAGTAAAAGAAATCGTTTACGTCTCACCGAGATCTAAACTATTTTTAGGAACAGTACGGCGTTGAATGCTGCATTTTCGCGAAACAAATTAAGCGGTTTTCACTCATTTCTCGAGACTCGGTTGGCGGATTGAGCTGACATTTTTCACAGGTGTGCTATTTCATGCATATGTTGGATCAGACAACGTACGGATGCTATTCTTTGACCTCGACCAATGTTGTGTAGGGGCTTTAAGTAGTTACTTTCTAGCCGTTCGTACTACGGCCTATTATAGTTGAGAGGTTTTCTTGCTTGTTTATGTTTTGTTTTCGTGATGCCTCGCCGTTGTGTTGCTGCTGGATGCAGCGACACTTCCAAGGATGGGGTTAGCCTTCGCTTATTTCCGGCTGAAGCCAAATGCCAGCGTATTTGGACCAAGAAGTGAAGCTGACGAGGCCCAAAGGGCTTGGCCCGACGAAGCACTCGCTCTTATGCACAGACTAACCGCCACGGAGTGCATGAGCTGTCGCACAACTTCACCGCGCGCAATGAGGTATAGCTGCTGCACGCTCTATACGAAAGCTTACGCACCCTTCCCAACTGGTTAGCCCTTAAGTGCTATCCATAAATTCATCAATACATTCATCAGTTACATGGCCGGACACGGCTGGCTTCAAACCAATTCAGAACCCTCGGAGGGCATATAGCGAGGAGAGAGCTGAGCCATAATATGACTGCCTGGCGAGATGTAGAGAGCGTGCCCCATGATGAACGAGGTCTCTACCTCCTACCACTCACGGGAGGGATTTCTGCTGAAGACGGGGAGAGATCTTCCTGGCGGCATTGGCGAGGAGATCAGCCCCCCCCCCGAAACTAGAACATTATTGGGGCCTAGTAGCGAATAATAAACGACCCGTGTAACCTCGACAAGCTGAATATCTTTAAAGGCCTAATACAACATTGGAAAGATCGGAAAACATCGATGTCCACATATTTATTTCTAATTTACACAGTTTGTAGATGGTCATACTAGAATCCTCATGTTAAAATCTTACGGTCTAGGATGCTGTACTTCTCGAGAAATCTTTACTCAAACATCGACAAATAGTTTATAACTTGCGAGTAATAAACTATTTCTTACACTACAGAACGGTGCGAAAACCGTGACGGTTTCTTGCCTTTTTCTACTTTCTCAGATTACCATTTGAGCTAAAACCTTCGCAGTATTGCTTTCTTAGAAGTTTTAATGGTTTAACACACAAACCGTGGCAATCTTTTTACCAATGCTGTATAGGGCCTTTAAAGAGATAAGACAACATTGGTCGAGGTCAAAGAATAGTATCCATACGTTTTCTGATCCAACATATGCATGAAATAGCACACCTTTAAAAATTTCAGCTCAATCCACCAACCGAGTCTCGAGAAAAACCGCTTCATTTGTTTCGCGAAAATGCAGCATTCAATGTTTAGATATAGGGGTGAGACGTAAACGATTTCTTTCACCGTTTTCTCCCAAAAATACAGCATTTTAGGCAGAAATATTACAGTGCGAAGTTTCTACCATAACCATCTTCAAACTTCAAATTTCATGTAAATCTGGGAACATTTATGTTTTTCGTTCTTACCAATGTTGTGCAGGGACTTTAAATTGCGAGGCTGCCTGCCTCGCATTTTTAAGATGGACCGCCTCGGGTGTTTGTTTCAAGAACTTGCCACCTCACTGGGTCAGAATCATGCTTGGGAATCATTGTGTGAAAAAAAAGGGCTGTGTATCTGATGTTCCCTTGCACTTTACTGTGGGATTCTTCGTGGACATAATTACAGTGCTTTATACTCGTTCCCTATCCAATCCATGACACATGGGCCGGGATTCGAACCCATCCCTCTATTGTTTAGCGTACCAAACGTATACGTTGCTTTCCCAGTTGCAGACCAAAACACAGACCTTCATAAACACAAAACGAAACCCTACTTTTAGTCTTACTATGTATATATCATCTACACAATATGATTAAGATAATTAAGTTTTATATCTGAATCAACTCTTCTGAGTCAACTTAACTTATCACTATAGAGAGACAGATTTTATTATCAGGCCGCTGATTACAAATTCGAGAGCGAAATGGCAGCAGGTAATGTTAATGAGCATGACATAGCAGTTCACACAAGCGCTTTTATTTCATGCTTCTTCCCTTCGCTGTTAAACCTGCTCATCATTCACGGTGACACCCTTCTCTCTATAACTCTCTCTCCCTCTCTTTCCCTCTCCCCTGTCTGGAGGTGTCTCAGAAGACTAATCAGGCGACCGAATGATAAATCACATTCTCCGCTCTAATTGACTCCAATGTGGGCAGGCAAACAACACAGTGCTTGTGTTAATTTGGACGCGGGGTGTCAGCACGAAGCTGCCTTTGATAAAAATATATAGAACAAACAAAGTTCCAATTGATCGGCCAGACAGTCGAGAAACAAGAAGCATGGGGAGGGAGGGGGAGGGTGGGAGGGAAGGAGGAAGGGACGGAGGCGGGGAGGGAGGCAGAGAGGCAGTGAGGCAGGGAGGGAGGCAGGCAGGGAGGCAGGGAGGCAGGGAGGCAGGGAGGCAGGGAGGCAGGGAGGCAGGGAGGCAGGGAGGCAGAGAGGCAGGGAGGCAGGGAGGCAGGGATGCAGGCAGGGAGGCAGGGAGGCAGGGAGGCAGGGAGGCAGGGAGGCAGGGAGGCAGGGAGGCAGGGAGGCAGGGAGGCAGGGAGGCAGGGAGGGAGGCAGGGAGTGAGGCAGGGAGTGAGGCAGGGAGGGAGACAGGGAGGCAGGGAGGCAGGCGGGGAGGCAGGGAGGGATGGAATGGAATGAGGGAGGGAGGGAGGCATGGAGGCAGAGAGGAAGGGATAGATGGAGGCAAGCAGGCAAGGTGGGAAGGGGGAATGTGAGGCAGGGAGACAGGGAGGCAGAGAGGCAGGGAGGCAGGGAGGGGTGGAATGAGGGAGGCAGGGAGGCAGGGAGGCAGGGAGGCAGGGAGGCAGGGAGGCAGAGAGGCAAGGATGGGTGGAGGCAGGCAGGCAAGGTGGGGGAGGGGAGGGAGGGTGAGGGGTGGAATGAGGGAGGCAGGGAGGCAGAGAGGGGTGGAATGAGGGAGGCAGGGAGGAAGAGAGGCAGGGAGGGATGGAGGCAGGGAGGCAGAGAGGCAGGGAGGCAGGGAAGCAGGGAGGCAGGGAGGCAGGGAGGCAGGGAGGGATGGAATGAGGGAAGCAGGGAGGCAGGGAGGCAGGGATGGGGGAACTACCCTCCTTCGACCAGCAGCCAAAGACTGACTGATTGATTGACCCAGTGCGCACGCCTTGCACCACGGCGAATTCACTCCGAGAAATTCCATCGTCAAGCGTATACCGCACGGCAATGTACCCGATTGGTTTCTGCAGGGGCGCACAATGTTTGGTCGTGAGATTCCAGATTACGGAATCTTGTTTTGCGCGGGCCAATATGCGTGGGTACGCTTAGCCATGGCTGCTGATAAGAGAGTTACAGTCTCGATCTATGAGATCTGACGCGGATGCACGATGCCTGTTTACATCATGGCTTGCAAGGTCGGTCGGTAATGTTGCCTCACGCTTACGTCTGGAGCTGCGCAAAATGATTACATACCGAAACAAGACTCACATTTTAAAACGAGAATTGATCGGTGTGATAAATGCTTGGTGTGGCGGGTGGATACATTGGTTTATAGATGAATGGATGGATAGATGGATGGTCACAGAACGGATGGAGGGATGGGTGGATAGATGGATGGTCACAGAACGAATGGAGGGATGGGTGGATAGACGGACGCACGGACAAATGAACGGATGGTTGGATTAAAATCAAAACAAACGATTTACCAATTAATGGAATAATTGATGATGTCAGTTTAGAGATGCAGTAGATCGTTCAATGTATAGGTGCAACAGCTCAAAGGCCGATAACAAAAACACTCAACAACCACCCACTGACACCCACGCAGCACGCATTACGGCACGATCAACGCCGCCACATAGGCATCAACATGTTATCCCCGTTCCCCAGCATTTTACTAGTCCTGATGATATAAAGCTTGACTGGGGCCACGGCGGAGATTGCATTAGCCGACCGTCTGAGCTTCGGCACGGCGGCCGGGCAAGGCGGCGTCGGCCGCGTTCAGTCGTCTATGAAACGAGATAATTCGTTCCTTTTTTCGCGTTGCCGTTTTTGATATGTTGCACGGTAATGGCTGTGGTTGTCTCTCTCTCTCTCCCTCCCTTCTCTCTCTCGCTCCATCTTTCTCTTTCTTCCACTCCTTGTCTATATGACCAGATCTGTCTCTCTGTCTTTCATGTGTCTGTCTTTGTCTCTGTATCTGTCTCTCTGTCTCTCTGCCTCCTTGCCTCCTTGCCTCTGTTATGTCTCTCTACCTCTCACTTTACATCCTTACTTCCTTACTCTCACTTCCTTCCCCGCCTCTCTGTCTCATCATGTCATGTGTCTTTACGTCGGCTTCTCCCATTCTATCTGCCTGTCTCTGTGTCTGTCTCTCCGTCCCTCTCTCTCGCAGTCTGTCTCGCTGTCTCTTTCTCTCAATGAGACATATCTTATGGCGCCAGCCCCCATCTGTCTCCCTTTCTCTCTCCCTCTCCCTCTCTTTCCCCTATCTCTCTCCCTTACTTTCTTTCTTTTTCGCTCTTCCTCTCTTTCTCTCCCTCCCTCTCTCTTTCCCTCTCCTTCCCTCTCTCCCCCTCTCTCTCCCTCACTACTTTCTCCCTCTCCTCCTCTCTCCCTCCCTCTCCCTCCATGTCTCTCCCTCCCTCCCTCTCTATCTCCCTCTCTCTCTCTTACAACTGTAATGGCGACCGAGTAAGACGTTAAAGTACAGGCTCTCTCTCCATCCCTCCCCACCTCTATCTCTCCCTCCCTCTCCCTCCCTGTATCTCCCTCCCTCCCTCTCCCTCTCTCTCTCCCTCCCTCTCCCTCCCTGTATCTCCCTCCTCTCTCTCTCTCTCTCTCTCTCTCTCTCTCTCTCTCTCTCTCTCTCTCTCCCTCTCCCCCTCTCTCTCTCTAACTCTATCTCTCTCTCTCCATCCCCCATCACACTCTCTCCCTCCCACTCTCTCTCTATATACGTATACATTTTTCCGCTGACTCATACGAGCTTGGTCGGCGGCGAGCGTTGGGGTGGGGGTTGACAATTTCGGTAGCGCGTGCCCGTTCCTAGGCAACCGGGCGGAGAAGGAAAGGAATGGAGGCCTGGGATGGGTCGAAGATGGGGGGAAAACGAGGAGTATCGATGAGAGAGGCGGTGATGCTGGGGGAGGGGAGAGACCACGAGTCTAGGGGAAGCGAGTACTATCGTTTCAAGAAGGCGTATATAGGACGGGGTGATTGAATGAATGTGCCAAGGGTCACGCGCAGGCATGGCGTGCACGGTTCACCAGGTATTTCGAGGATCCCGGTATGATGTGGAGGTGGCAACTGATCACTTCGATAAACGCGCATCATGAGTTCCGTTGATCGCAGATGGTGCTGCGTGGTGCTGGTGTTTCATGGCTGACAAATTGGACATGGAATGAGGAAGGCACTCTCGTGCACATCTGTCTAAAATCAATTGCAAATTGTATACGAAGAACAATTGCATTCTTTGGTAATGCCAAATTGTGTTCCTTTGCTTTTGTGAAAACTAGAAAGAAAAAACAACACCATAATTATTTTAGAAACACAAATTTAGTGACCTGATACTAAACGTGGGCATGACATAAGTCCCCCTGCAGTGATCATCTTTTTTTTTCTATACCAAGCATTTGTGAATAGTATAGCCCACCAAAACGGCATTGCACCTCACTGGGTCAGCGTTATGGTTCACTTCAGTTGAAAGAACTAACGGAACAAAATACAGACTAAAAATGGGTTGAATGGAAGGACTGCGGATCCCTGCAGCATCCCCCTCGCACGGTATAGAGGTATACCCGCTGTACATGACCTATAGCCTGAAAGCATCATGCAGACCGCGTTCAGAGAACCGCTCGATTGTCACGGATGACAATCGAGCCTCGACTACCCCCCCCCCCACTCCCCCTCTCCGCCATCCCCCTTGCGTGTTCTCGAGGCAAACTCCGAGACTAAACAATGACTGCACGGTGCGCGCCAACACGGCCGGGCTCGCAGACGGCATCGTGACCTTGCCCGTGCGGAGCTAGCTATGTACGGCTCGGCAAACCCACCCCGAAACATCGCCATCGGGCCAGGCGCCGTCCACGGGGACACGGCAGCGCATTAATGCATCACCGTGGCAACCGAATCACCCCCTCGCCCCCCCCCCCTCTCTCCGATGTCCTCGATGGCTGACGGGGGCGGGGGAGGGGGACCGTTCTACTTCTGCGGACAACAACGCGCTGCAAATCCCCCCTCTTCAATTGAAGCCATTAGACGGCGGGCAACGATCACCACAGCTCCCCCCTTTCTCCTCGCTTCATTTTCCATCAGCGCAGCCAGACCAGGTGGATGGTTGGATGACGAAGGTCTTAAGAGCCCTACCTCAATACCCCCCCCCCCAGAAATTTCATTTCCCAATTACCCTGGCAGTAGCAGACCCGAACATCTCTAATTTACGACAACTCCGGCAATTTATCAGGGCTCAAAGTGAGATAAATTAGAATGGTTTTCTGGAAGGCATTTTTGTCACAACTTGGGAAAGATAATCCCAGATACATCTTGGAAGCCGATAGAAACGAACGTTAATTACAAAGTGTGCTAATTGGAATACGAAACTTATTTAGCTCTCTATTATTTTATGGTATTAAAGCATCAATTTTGGCTTCGATTCATCGTAAGGCTTTATGAAACCCACACCTGGTCAGGAAGCCTTTAAGATAGGTCCTGCTATGGTGGAAACATCAATCCATGAATGATATCTTAATTGTTGTGAGTGAGAACTAAGTTAGTATATCCTCTCCTTCTCCCGCTCTCTCCCCCTTTCTCCACACTCTCACTCTCTCTATACCTCTCTCATTCTCTCTCTCGGCTTCTCTCAATCTCTCTCTATCTACACTCTCTCCCCTCTCTCTCTCTCTCAGTCTCTCTCTTTCTCCCTCTCTATCTATCTATATATCTATCTATCTATCTCTATCTGTCTCTGTCTCTGTCTCCGTCTCTGTCTGTCTGTCTGTCTGTCTGTCTGTCTGTCTGTCTGTCTGTCTGTCTGTCTGGCTGTCTCTCTCTCTCTCTCTCTGGGCAAATAGTTATGCCATCATACTCGGCAACTTTCCTTAGAATATATGTATACATGTATAGCCTGTTCATGAATGCTGTGACAACCAGACCACCCTTTTGCATCTGCTCATTATTTTGCTCCTCTGTAGAAATCCTCTCCAGCTTTTTCATCTGCTCATTTGCTCCTCTATAGAATTCATATCCAGCCTCAAAGCACAAGCCATACGCCCAAAGCATGTTCAGTAATGAAGGGGCTACTATTATAGCCAGTGAGATAAATGCCTGTGACGTGCACTGCTTATAATGTGCGGCAGATTGTACGCCGAGCCTTTATTTCTGGCTGCACAATAATTATTTATGATAAGCCGTCTGGAGGAAGCTGGGGACCATCAGGCGACAAAGGAGCAACGCTTGTATACTGCGAGAAGAACGAGGCAGACGATGTGCACGACGAGCTCTGCGCGGTGGGTATTTATATACACGCACGTCACAGCATTCCCAAAGAGAAGACGTTATATAACATCGCCGTGCACATTGTTTTAGTTCTTGCGATTTTTTTTTTTTTTGGGGGGGGGGACAAACAGACTCTCACACTGTGATTCACGACACCACAACACATATTCAAGACTGGCAGTTGTTGAGATGCCACCAGGTCAGGACTATCAAGTTCGGTTACTACTCAACAGGGTCGTCACAGCCTCGGGCAAGAAAATTATTTTGCAGGACTGATGCTTTGTTGCTAGGTCTTTTATTAAAAAAATAAAAAAAAAAAAAATAAAAATATCAAGTTCAGTAAATCCCAGTCATCGGTGACACCACCACGGGTCTGGGTGCACTGGTCTGATATGACAGCGCAATAGTGTACTTACAGCTATTGGGAAATCGATCGTGTAAGTCCCCCTTCCACGACTCCGTTATATATTGATGGTGAAAGCGCATCGGCTCTCGTGGAGGAGATACATTATACTCCACCCGAGGCCGGAGATAGATTGCCGATGAAGTCCCTCCCCCTCCCCTCAATGCCTCTTCCCAACCGCTACTATACATCGCAGCTGTGCATACTAAAAGCATCCTAATGGACCCCGCGGTATAACATAACACAGGGGCAGGAGTGGAGAGTTTCTCCTCCCTATCCGTAACAACCACAGAACCCACTCTTCAACATAACCTTTCAAAATGTGGATGATAGAATGCCTATA